>JADDOH010015604.1:0-16694 GCA_016648135.1 Agrypnia vestita
TACTTCATGGCCAAAATCAAAGGTTTTCTCATAAAGAAATATAAACTCTAATTTCCGACAGGAATTTACACCGCTAACCCTCTATTTCAAAGCGATCACTCAACCACAGCGCTAAGGAGGTCAGCGACATAATAAAGTTATATAATGGATTCAAATTTCTCATACAGCAATCTCGAGCATACGTTTTCGCCGACCGATCCACGAAACCGGCAGCTGAAGGGGCAGAGCACGATCCGAAAAGAAATTAAATCGGTCACTTCCAAAACCACATCTCGGCCAGCACGCAAAAAGATGATGGAACATTGATTTCAAATAATTTAACACCGATTATTAGTGATATAATGTTGAATTTGTATATGTCGATGGCGACATTGAAATAACATTCGTTATATGCAAATAAAAAGAGTTTTTCCAAAACCGTGAAGTCAAGACTCACCAATAAATGGCTAAGATAGCGGTTTTCTGAGTAATCATTTAACCAATAGCAATTATTAAATGTGACGCATCGAATTGTTATGAAAATTGCATATGCTCCGGGCGTTTTTATTGTTGTGTATCTTCTGTTTACTGATGTGGTTTTCATAATATTATTGTGATCAAATTCATAATGTGTTTTTATAGCGATTGAATTATGTACTTTCTGTTTCATTTTTTTTTAATACAAGGAAAATGCAATTCGATACATGGGTACTGAATTTATGGTGTATTTTAGATTTTTTATCTATTGATGGAGAACTGTTAGAATTGATGGTGCTTCTAATTTGTGAATGCGCCTCCGTAGTTTGTGAAACTATGCTGAAGAAGTATATCTTCTAACGCAAGTACAAAAGTACACGCGCACATTTTTTTCTTTTAAATTATTTGCATAGTGTAAACACACATTAACGAAGATCATTATGAAAAAAAAATCTATTTAATGTTATTGCGATGTTGACATTGATGTTTATCCAGCGGGAAACCCAATCATATTTGATATGAAAACTTCTTTAGAAATGGGGCATCGGAAAATTTCCAATTTCTTTTAAAATCGCACATTTACCTTCAGAGGACCGTGATCGGACAGGACCTTGCAAAATATTTTTGGTAAATATAAATTAAGGTATTTTATACTTACCAAAAATATTTTGGGGCACCGAGTTTCGATCCCGATACTCTCACATGCTAAGCGGGCTTGCTATTTCCCCCTTAGACTATAATGTTAAACTATTTAAGTTTGATTGAATTTGAAGCGTTACTTTATTTTTGATTTACTTTTTTATTTATGCATGCGTGACATCAAATTCTGTTAGGAATATTGAATTTTATTTAAAACACAGTTACAACTGGTGAGCTTTGTTGCAAGTTTAATTATTAATAAAGGGTTTAACGTCGTGCGTTAGTTTATATCCCCGGCTGTTACTCGGGAGATTGGGGTTTATAGTCCATTTATTAAATTAAGTTTATAAATATTTTTTTAGAACTACAAATACACATTCAATGGGTATAATAAATTTTGTTTATTTTCGTGACATTTAGTAAAATGGGTGACGAATATTTTATTCTGCTTTCGATTCTTGACTATACGTAATACCTAAAAAGAATTTACACACTGTCCGGACTGGTAATAGGTCACTTGGAACGACACCATCGAAACATCGAGAACGGTCTACAGAAATCTTCAATTATCTACAACCTTCGCGAAATGTCTACAAACGACTGGAATAACCGAGAAGCGACGAGAACCTTCACCTCAACACTAGAATAATCTAAAAAGTTCGAAAAAACCAGCTTACGAGCATAAATACGGAACTACGGCGCAGGGACATTCGTATTTTGACAGTTCGTTCGGCGCAAAGTTGGCCTCGAGCCGCGAGGCGACGGCCGACGCGAGGGTGGCCTGTCGTGAGATAATTGAAACTATAAATAAAGCGAAATAAATGAGCGATTTACAATACGAATTCTATGTGCGATAATTGAATATTCTACAAGCAACAAATAAGTATTACCGTGAATAATGTAGATTAAAGAATAGCGTTAAGTTTAATTCGTATTAAGTGACATTTGTATGTATATTGAATAATTAACTAATCATTAATTATTAAATCGATAATTAATTTCAAGTGTTTTCATTTGTACTTCCACAGTCACGACACGTGACAGTATCAAAAATCACAAACCTTACGAAAGGTGTCATTTACCATAGCTCTCATAATGTTTATGTACGGCAATTCCTATGAATTATTTTGACAGCTGCGGCCGACTGAGTTGTATAATCAGCGTGTAATATCTTCATTTGAATGGTTTTAAACAAATGTTTTATGCAGTTAAATGAATGTAGGTAAACATTGATACATAACAAGCTTTCAGATCAAAATGATAAGTCCGCGCGGTGTCTTTTGGCTTATTGCAGTATGGGAACGAAGTGTTTCGAAAGAATTGTATAAATATTTTAGTAACTGCGCACGGGTAATCAGGCAGGTATGTATATCACGCTGACCTTTGTGGGAGGCTATGGGAATGTGTATTACGATCGCCAAATATCCTAGTGATGGTGATTTCAGATGAGTTAGATGCTCTTACCTTGAAATGTACAGACAAATAAATACGTCATGATCTCACGATGCGGGTCAACGATTAAAATAGCATTATTCCTGTGTTCTAGCGGATATGATATATTCTTGCTACTCGTAGTTAATACTTAGTAAGTACATAATTAATGCTACGCGTTTTCATATTTCCTAAATAAAAAAATTATTTTTAGTTGAACAATTCAATTCAAAATAGTTTTTATGGGCCCAACAAATTATACATAATTAACAAGTAATAAATTTCATTGTTATTGTTTGAATATGTTACATACGGACTCGCATCAACGTGCCCTAAGGCTAGTGGAGTGAAAAAATATCTTATAAATGTTAATACACACTCGTATATGAGTACATATGATTTTTGGTGTTAATATTTAAGAGATTATTCTTTATGATCATTAAAATGGATGATCACAACTCTTCTCCTATTCTCTTCATATTCATGTTACAATTACCTATACACCAGTAACTCCAACTTCGTTTAATTAGGTACCGAATTAATTTTTAAAAAAATTCCATCTAATCCACGCGAAAATATTTTTCTACATTTTATTGAATCAGATTGATACTTCAGCTGTCGGTGAGAGATTCTGATACTCTCGAAACTAAAGTAGTATAATTTAAATTATAATTAATCCCAAATAGAGATAACAAAGTTTATGTTTTAATCAATATTTTGTTACTTACATAATCCATCGATTTTAATTTTAACTAGTTGTACTTCGTGTACGGAAACAACCTTGACGTAGTAATAATCACAAATATTCTTATAATTTACGTATAATACATTAAAATAATCATATAAATTATTTCGTAATAAAAGATTTTTATCGTTTATTTGAGAAAACTAACAATTTTTGTATAAGCCACACTGATTGATTTTAAACGTCTGCTGATTTCGATTCTGTATTGTATCTTCGTCAAGACAGACGCACAACAAAAAAACAATTAAATTTAATGACTAATCCATTATTTAATATACTCCCCATTTCAATTTCTCACAGTCAATCTCCACCCCTCTTCTTACCACAAATGAGACCACACCCCTATCTATGACAAATTTAAGTTATTGTCAAAACCGGTAGACGTTTAAAAACAATCACTGTGGCTTATATAATGTTAATAGTCTTCTCAAATTAATAATTATGTCTAACCAAGTTAACGCTATAAACATCAAAAGATTTTTATCGCACTGACGATGGAAATTATTCTTTCCGAACCGGATGGATTCAAGTAGGTTTATATGTGTAGACGAAATTCAATATTATTTTTATTTAAGTGAATAATCATAATGTATTTAAAATAGGACATCTTGGTTTTAATATTTACGGTATCATATTTACCAGTAGACAGACCACTTTCTGAAAACGAATAATATTTTTTTTAATTGATTTTTATGTCATGTATTACAAAAATGTTTTAATATATTTTTTGAGACTATTTATAGTTTCAAATGCAGTTTTAATATTTTATACTATGAAAATAGGAAGCATGTTTTCTGTCCAAATAATTTTGCATTAAAACATTTTTTAGAGTAAAAATTTGAATGTATCTATCGTTATATTTACCAAGCAATATTGTATAGATATATTATTTGAACAAATTTTTCAGCTATTGAGATATGTTCGTACACATGTTTACTTCGTTTTATATGTACGTTTTTGTAATATATGTACATGTATGCGTGTCGTAATTTGTGTATTTAAATGGTCGATCAGTTCCTGTCCGACCGGCTCGATTACCCCTAAGGAGCATAATCGAGCTGTTGCTTGTATTATTATAAGGTATGTACAAGTAAATAATCTATCAAATAAAGGTATTATAGCGGCCGTGTTAACCAATCACCATGACTATCATCAAGGTACCACACCCCACGATGGGTACCGTAAGGAGATTCTTTCATTTCCGACGTAAATATTAATATTTATTTATTTCTTACAAGACAGGGGTGTTAAACCTATACTTAACCCCTAGTTTGAATTACACAAGGGCTATTCTGTTAGTGGTTTCATTCCATCAACTGGACTGCCCCCAATTTTAAGGCGCCAGAGAGTCGCCTTATACCCTCTTCCTATCTGTTGCAACTTAAAAACTTGGACGCTAAAAAATTTAACATGTTCATTAAGCGTTTAGCAGTATAGGAAAACATATAATAAAATTTATGAAAATTTGCGTTTATTCACTATTTTTCTTGGCACGTGTTTCATTTTAAACATTTTCAAACATACCAAAGAGGACACTCGGTTTTTCATCAGAATTAAAATTTAATTTATTATCATCCATGAATTCCTTAGCGAAATGATCACCACTAATTTTTGGAGCCTGTCTAATTAATTTTTTTTTGTATTTATTAATTAAAAAATACTTTTTTAATTAATAAATATAAAAAATATTTCAGCGTAAAATTATTTCAAATCAGCACAAATTTTAATTGCTACTTCTTGAATGTTTTAAGATACCACAGAATTGAAAATCTGGTAAATAATTCAGCAAAACATTTATGCACCAAGTGATACTATGCACTAATTGTTTCGAGTTATAATAGGCAATTTAATAAGAATTTATTAATTATTCAATGAACTCCGGTCTTTGTAAAAAATAATGCCACTATGTGAACATTTAGGAGAAATCTTCAATGCCGTTACATTAATTTTAAAAATGACTTATTTGAGATTATTATCTTTCTACAGATTCCTTGGCCTTATTCTGGTAGCGTTATCTGCGTTGTAATTATGTATTTTTTTAATATTGCACATTCACACATCATCACAAATTACTTCGGTGAAATCAGGGCTAAAACTAATGATCAAATGCTACATTGATTAATTACTTTGATATAAATCACAATCGGCGGGAAACCACTTTAGGGGCTTTTTAATAAATAATTATACTTAACAGTATGTTTATCTTAATCTACGGAAGTATGATATATATATCAAAAAAAGATACTCTAGTTTGAGTGATCTAAGTAATATAAGGAGTCTGCATACAAATTAAGGCTGCTTCTTGATCGCGAAAATACTATCAGTCAGACTGGTGGATGCACTAATTGAACAAGAATTGACAATGCAATCGAGCCATAATTTTGCCAGCGGCGCAATTTCTAAGATGATGATATGACATGATAAAAAATGTTAATCGTTTTTTATGCATACAATGACAATTGATATTCTCAGTCTTATATAGGTAAATATTATGTTTTTACCAGCGATATGAAATCAATACTACGAAAGAAGCTGAACTAGATTTTCTGCATTTCTCGGGTTTAATACATCAAAATTAAAGGAAAAAGAAAACAATTCAGAATATTTTGAGTTTGTTCAAATCTTTCAGAACAGTGCTGGATTTATGTCATAGAGACATTATTAATCAATTAATGTATATTATAGATATCTCACAGAGACGAAACTGTATTAATTATGGGAAAGTAGGTATAGAAGTCATTTGGGTGTAATAGGACTTATGACCTATCTTTTTATGGTTGGCTTAAGTGATCAAATGGCGAATGTTACAATTGTGTAAAGTGATCACTTAAGCCAACCATAAAAAGATAGGTCATAAGTCCTATTACACCCAAATGACTTCTATACCTACTTTCCCATAATTAATACAGTTTCGTCTCTGTGAGATATCTATAATATACATTAATTGAAAAAGAAAACAGTGCTCTATAAAAGGAACCTCTCTAGCAAAAAACGTGGAGTCGTACTTTTCCGTACGAACAACATGGAAATGGATTTCAAACCTTAAAAAAATAATGACCACAAAAACTGTTCAAAGTGTCGACTTTATATATTTTATTTTTAATTTTTAAGCTTCAACAGGCGAAGAGGCCCAATTACAGAAACGAATTACATCACAAAACAGCCTGGGTGAGTAAATCACAAGGATTAATTGTGACCTCACCGAGAATCGAACCCGGAACCTTCGGTGTGAGAAGCGTGTCATCCCCACTGGGCTGCGAGGGCCGCCCCAGGCTGTATGTTTGTAACTATTACTTGTTTTTTGTTCACAATTCCAGATTCATCTGTATTTAATGCAAGATGAGAACTGTTATTCATTATTTCACAAAAATAATATCCATTAAACCTATTTCTTACTGATTTCCTATTATTTAAGTAATCTGCTACATGTTATACTTATAATATTACAATCAAATTATAAAAATATCAACTAATAAATAAGAGAAAAATATTTTTTCCTTACGCAGCAGACACAATTATCATATATGAAATCCTTCATATTAATCTTAGTTTTAAGTGTTTTCAAAAAAAAAAAAATTTCTTCTCATTGTCCTTAAATAAATTAAACGAATGAAAAAAAAATCATATATATATATTTTAACAGAGATCACACATCAATATTCTTACTATTTTCAAACTAAGCTAAACGCTTGTGCTATGAAAATAGGACTAACATTACTGGCTTGGAGTGGGGTTCGAACCCGCGACCTTTGGATCACAAGGCGAGAGTCCTAACCACAAGACCAACAAGCTACTCAATATACCTACGCCTAATGAATACTCGGGTCTGAGAAGATTAAATTAATAGTCCAAATTAGGTTGTCCTATACTACACCATTAACCATTTTTTTATTTTATAAATTTTAATAAATTAAATGTTATAAATTTTATTAAATGTGATGACTTATGTTAACAACATTAAAAAATACGGCGGCCAACGTTGTTTTGCTTGTTTTCTGCTTGTTTTTAAATATTTATATGCTTCTCGAATTCATTTATATTCCAATTATTGAATCATGACTCAAAATGTCAGTTTGAAAAGGAAATAGTGCACTCACTCGAGTGAACTTTGCGGAGAAGCCTTAGTGTTCTCATCTGACCTCTATTGACCTCTTGATTGTCTTTTGAAATAAAATACTTTTGTTGTCAAAGGTACTTAAGCCGCATCCATGAAAATGAAATGGCAGTAATTCCTTAGATATTTATAGACCCATCTATCGTATTAATTTTTTATCGCAGATTTATAACTATCGCAGATTTTAAATTTGAAGACGAAATATGTAAATGTGGCTATTTTTAATTCCTACAACATATAGAATGTAGCGAATTTTAATCGATTCTCAGGGTGGGTTCATTTTATAAACAAATCAATTTCATCGAATTATCAATATATAAATCAATATATAAATCCCTATAAAACTCAATGTCTGTCTGTCTGTTCTCTATACAAGTCTACACCGTTTATCCGGTTTGACTAAAATTTTGCATACTTATACTTTAGAACCCGTCGCCGGCGGGTAACATAGGTGACATTTCCCTCTCTTCTTTTACCCCTTCTCCTCCTCCTGATATATTTTCAATGCAAATTTGTACCGTTTGTCCGCTCTAACCCAAATTTTGCATACTAATTTTTAGGACCCGGCGCAGCGGGTAACATAAGTGACATTTCCCCCCTCCTCCTTTACCCCTACCGCTCCTCCTTCACCGATATATTTTCCATGCAAATCTTTACCGTTTGACCTCGTAAGACTGGAAAATTCTGATTCAAATTTTGCATACTTACTCGGCGGGTAACAAAGATGATATCTCCCTCCTACCCCTTCATCCCACTCCCTCCCGCTCATATTATATTATATTCAAATCTACACCGTTTATCCGATCTGATCCGAATTTTACATATTTATTATTTTGGACTCGGCAGGTAACATAGATGACATCTCCTCGGTGCAATGCAAATCTGTACGGTTCTACCGAATTTTGTATATATATTCTTTAGGACCTGGTGCTAAATATAAGCCACGTTTTTCCCCCTGGACATCCCATTCATCCCAGCCTAGATTAAATGGAAACATGTTTTTTCTCATAGAGGCTTTGCAACACAATGGAATCATTGTTTCCCCCCACAAATTTAATTTTAACTTAATCCTTAACCCCTGCAACGCCGAGTACGAACAGCTAGTTTATAATAAAACCAAAAGCGGCCCTCTTAACCAAGTGGATAAGACACTAACTTCCCATACCGAAGGTTCCAAGTTCAATTCCCGGCGAGGTCACAATTAAACTAGTCGATTTTCTCTATCCTTTAATTGGCCTGTTGAAGCATAAAAAAAATTGTCAGAGTATTTATATTTATACATATTACGCAAATGATTTGAAATTTTTACAAGATAGTAAGGAAATATAAAATATTCCATTCAAATAAAGATAATTTATCGATAAGCAAAGCTCCCAGATTTTAATGAAACTGGCAATTACACTGCCAATAAAATGTAAAAAGGACAGTTTTTAATATTTTAAGATTCTAATAATTATATAATTCTAACAATTTTAAAATATTAAATTAAAATTCGATTAATTAATTGATGAAAATAATTAAAATATTTAAAATTCAAATTTGAAATTTTTTTTGAGAAAATACAAATGATAACTATCGATATAGTGTATATTTTTAATTATATTGCCAAAAGTCAGCACATATTCTTAAATAACAATTTGACTCCATAGTCTGCGAAGGTCTTCTAGGGTATTCTAGGGATGGCAGAGCACTTGTATAGCATATGATAGGTGCTGATATCGATACGAGGCATCCCTAAAATCTCTTTGATTTTAAAAATGTTTTTGAGGCGCCTGGTAACGATTCGATAAATATACAAATAAAGCACACGACAAAAGTGAGAGTGTGGTGTTTTTTTTAGTGTTAGTTAGAACATTAAAATGAAATAAAACGCATAAAAATCATGATAATACCATGGCATTGACGTTATCTAAGAAATAATTTTATGCTATTAGTATTTAAATATATGGTGTATTTTTTAGAGGTTTGTTTTTCGAATTTTCCAGCGATAGCTAATTTATGTTCAACATATATTATAGATGTCTCACAGAGACGAAATTATATTTTTTTATAAGAAAGTAGGTATGGAAGTCTTTGGGTTTTCGTAGGGCTTACGACCTATCGTACGGCTGGCTTAAGCGATCACTTTACACAATGTAACGTTCACCATTTACACCCATGATAGAATACCATGTCTATCAAATTTTTGGAAGTTGTATATATTTAAATTTTACAACCTGTATCGTGTATGTGTTGTTATAATCATAAGCGCGACTTGATTAATGATGTCCCTGTGACAAAATCCAGTACTGTGGTACTGTGTTCTGAAAAATTTGGATAAACTCAAAGTATTCTGAATTTATGTTCAGTTTGGTTTGACATTTCACCGTCAATAGACTTACTCCAGAACAAAATGTGCAACGCTTGCAAAATCGTTATCATATTTAAACACTAATGACTCAAAATTATTTCCAATAACAATACCATGGCTAATACCACGATTTTAATTTCATTTTAAATTTCTTTATTTCTAAAAAAGCACCTGTTTTATAAAAATATTACATTTTCTAATTCAGTTTCCATGTCAAAGTTCACCGGCTTCACTATAAAGTACAACTGAATAAGCATATTCTATTTTAAAAGAATTTATTTGATTACATATTGCTGTAACGGCTACAGGCGTAAATTAAATTATATAATACCGCCGCTGTTGCGTGGCGCTATCGAACATTTGTATCAGAGTTAAATAATCAGTCCGGACGCTTAATGCCCCTTATTTAATTTCGCTCTCGTATTCCTCCGCAATGTTTATTTGCAAACACGGCGATTAAGCTACATTTCGCACCATGCGAATGCATTGTTTAAACGGCGGAAAAACACACAGATTTCCCAAATAATGCGGCCCCAACTACTCCAGCGTGAAAAGTAGACCACACTGACAGGAAATGGAGCATCCATTTCTTTGTTTCAACTGTTGCCCTTTGCAAAATAGCGCGCTAATTACGCGGAAAAAATTTACCGATAAACGAAGAGACGCTAACCAAAAACTGATTTGTTTCGGAGATATGAAATTAATATCCGTGGCGGTTGAAAAAAACTTCTATGCAATCGCAGATAGTTAAGCACTTTTTAAATATTTCGATGGTGCATGATAGGTACGAGAATTGCGTTTCTTGTCTTAAGTGTTATCCTCAGCTTCATCTCTGGTAATTCGTTGTTTGGGAGATACAGCACCTACTTAAAAAATACAATAGAAAAACAAAAATGTTGTTCCGTTGAATAAGCTTTGCATGATTAATTGGCATAATCTTTATCACGACTTAGAGTTGAAACAATGCCAGAAGTGTGAGGCAACCTCTCGGTAGCAAAATATTGTATTTTCACTCGGTTGTGACACTGAGGATAGAGCCGCCTACGCAACACGCGAATATTAAAAATATTTTCTTGCGTTTTTCTAATTTTCTGCATCCTATTTCTGTACATGGGTAGGTTGATAGGAGCATCATTGCGACAAGAAAATTCTGATTCTGCGAGTCTTGCGAAAGCATTGCCGTCTCCGAAGATTGCAGAGTAGGTCCTGCTGATGCCAAATCTGGGACACCATTGTGAATAGGCTCTGAAGGGCTCGCCGCTTTTGGTTAAGCCTTTCATACCCGAGTGTCTTACTGAGGAATATTTTTCCCGTTAGATTGTAATAAGTTATATTTTAATACAAGATATTCTTTTCTTATTTTTATTCATTCAATTCCTATTTTTCATTTATATTCTATTATATATTCGTCATAAATATTAATATTAATTAAAATGTATAAATGTTGGGAGTAAATATTTACATATATTATTTAAAAACTAGCAGATAATTTGTGATGAACCCAAAGCAAAAAAAATATTTAATAAACAAACTAAACAACTACTTGAGATCTTTGTTTAAAATAAATTTTATTCATTGAAAAAGCACTGATTTTGAATCTTAAATTTTTAAATTGACTACTTATAGTACTCAAAGTTGAGGTTTCGGAGATTTGCCTCTGAAGCATACTGAAAATTTCCTGGATGGATAGAGTGACGAATTTGAAGTCCTCCGCCGTGCTGCAGAAGACCGTGAATTGCTGCCGACCATCAAGATGAGAGAGCTTGACTATCTCAGACGCATTATGAGAAGACCAAAGTATAAATCAAACCAACTCGATGAGTTCCAGGGGAAAATAATATAAATAAGTGGTAAAAGAAGCGTAGAAAGACACCGCGTCTCGTACCTGCGTAACTTGAAGGACTGGTACGAGCGTAACTCGAATTTTTCCGTGTGGCGATGAATAGAGTCGTAATTGCCAATATGATTACCGACCAGATGGTGTCTGGAGATGGTACTATAGAGATGGAAATATTTATATACTTATTAATTTATTAAAATTGCTCCGCTTCGTAATCTTTATTCTCAAAAATTATCTACGAATAGTATTATGACTGTTAAAAGAGTTTAAAGAGTTTAAATTCAGAATATGTTTATCGGGTTTAAGCCTGCAAATCAATATTCCTTTCAATTTTTAATATTATCCGACGCTTATTTGCACTCATAAATAATATTATTTATTAAAACAGTCACCTCATTTGCCGTGTTGATTACCCCGATATCACGCTATCATATTAATGATATCGTAGGTGATATGATTCGTGATAAAAATTACGCTTCCATTAATCCTTAAATTTTTTTTTACTATTATAAAAATATTCACGTATAGCGATAATAAATTCCAGTATAATATAATCTGGCGTTAAACCCTTGTCTGGTAGACGAATTTCGACAAATATCTATTCATTATGTTTGTAATAAAATTGAATTATTAAAACGCTTCATATACTTCGCTCGATTTTTCTACCACGTTTTATCTTTATTTTTATCTACAAACATAAGCTACATTTTAAAACAAGGATTCTTCTTACTTAATTCTTATTTAGGAATTATTTTTGTAAAAATAAAGCAACCTTTTCATCAGAAACAGGAACTCAATGAGTTGAACTGCCGGGGCAGTGGTGTACTTCAACAAAATATGAAAACATATGGTTATTAAAATAAATTTATATTATTTTATGTTTCTTTAAATGGTTTGTTTCATCACCACACTGATGTTTCAAATTAAGCGTGTCATTTCACCTGTGTTTATTTATAGCTGTATATACACTTCCGCCTTCTGATGAAGAATACCAAATGACTATTTCAATTTCCAGCCACTGTTATGGAATCAGCTACCTGAGCAGCGAAATTATAGAAAGATGAAAGGAAAGCATCGAGTCTTATTAAATCATCTTCACACACCGCATTGCATAATCTACGTAATCTGTTAGTATTAAGAAGCGACTCGCAAAATAAAACCGCGAGAGACAAAGAGCGATAAGTATTTTACTCGCGTGGACGCTGCAATGACCTTTTGACTGATCGGTTTGGTGCTGATCTCCACCGTGGACGCGGTGGGGAAGACCATTTCCGCGCATCTCTGCGATATTCAAACCGGTTTCTACATTTCATCGTACATGTTGCGGAGCCGAAACCCCGAAGCGGTCAACCTTTTTATCGTTTAAAACAAATACCCCGAGTAAAAGGAGTCATTCGACATTAATTTTTTCGAGGCACCCAAACAGTTTAATTTCTACAATATTCACAATGCGTAATGATGGATATTGTAGAAATTAAACTGCCGCCAATTTTGACGTTTTAAGTTTAATAGGTTTGAAATTAATGAATTCAATCAATCAGAAAGTTATAAAACGTAAACAAAAATTAGGTTATTCACAATTATAAATAATGAGCTGTTTAATTGATTGAACACATTAATTTCAAACCTGTCCAACTTAAAACGTTGAAATTGACGGCGTTACGATGTTATACAATAACTGTCAAGATACAGAAATAACAATATTGCTTATTTCAGAATACGGCCATATGTAGGAGTAGGAATTACTTCCGAATATTTATTTCTATTTACCTAGCGAAGTAGGTAGTGGCTGAGAGGCTTGCTATATATTTGTATGTACCTATGCACATCTTTATATGCTTGTATACATGTATATATTTGAATATTTACTAAATAATCAATTGTCATGTTAAATGAGGATATGAAATATTTATTTATTTATTTATTTATTTATTTATTTATTTATTTATTTATTTATTTATTTATTTATTTATTTATTTATTTAATGTTTATGGAAGACCAACAGCACAAAAAAAAGCATAGAAAACATTGATACAATATAGATGGCCAATTACAGGTCTCCACATTTAGAAATATGTCAGTAATGATAAATATTTATGATATACTAAGGCATATTAATTATATAGAAAGAAAGAATAAAAAATTTAAACAAAAGAAACAGAAATATGTCAGTAATGATAAATATTTATGATATACTAAGGCATATTAATTATATAGAAAGAAAGAATAAAAAATTTAAACAAAAGAAAAAGAAACTTAATTATTACGTGGAAAAAAATTCGGCACTCAAAATTTTTCTTAATCTTGTGTGGCTGCACTCGAACAGATCAATATCCAATAATCTTATCAGTTTATTGAATGCATCGCATACCCTCAAGAAATATGAATTACGACGATAGTTGGATGAGGTAAAATCAATGTGAAAGACTGGGTTGTGTCTACGAGATCTACAGGGAACATGGAATTTTAGTATATTTAATAGTTCAGGACAGTCGACGTTGCCTGATACAATTTTTAGTAGGTACATCAAATCACCTATTTCCCGACGTCTGTATAAAGGTAGGATGTGATATTTTTGCATGAACTGTCATAATCGTCAGAAACGCAATTGAATTTAAAGTTGAGAAAGCGAATAATTTTTTTTTGAATTTGTTCCAAGCGATTTACATAGATCATATACTGGGGGTTCCATACGTGCGTTGCATACTCGAGTTTGCTTCTGACAAAAGTGCAGTAAAGTACTTTCAATGTCTTTACACACTTAAAATCTTTAGACATTCTCATGATGAAACCTAAAGCCCTAGAAGCCTTACTTATAATAGAATCGATATGGCTCCCCGACGGGGAATCGAACCCCGGTCTCCCGCGTGACAGGCGGGGATACTTACCACTATACTACCGAGGATATTAATTCGTAGACGTTTTTATAATCTAGTGAGGTAAATGTTAAAAAATCAATTTCTATGAATTAATTAATTAGAATCATTTTTTAAGACTGGATTGATATATAACGTTATTATATAACTCTATTCTTTAGCCGGTATTAATTTAGACTTAAAAACACGGTACAGACGTACATAGACTGCGTAAAAATGTGAATATCCGCACTCTGTGCGCTGCGAACGGGTTAAAAACAACCTAACTATTATTAAACCATTACTTATGTCATTTTTATTAATTGCATGTCCCCATACTTGCGTGTCAATGTCCGATAGCCACACCATCGCAGACTGATACCTAAGACAGGCCCTAGCATGAAATTTTTAGCTATGGACAGTACAGAGCGCAGTACGCAGAGAGCTGTCATCTGTTGTCTATTATATTTTTACAGAGAGTAGAACGATGCTTATTGGTCCATACCGCTAAACTCTGTGGCTTGAGGTCAAAGTTTCAGCGATAAATGCGCAACCTATAGGTACCTAACCAAAAATTAAGGAATATTTAAAATAATTTTAAATTTGTTATAATAGAGAAATTAAATTAATACTTTCTTATTTAATGAGTTTACCATTTAATATATTAATCATGCAAATCCTAATCAATAGTATTATTTTAATTAATGATTACCCGTACCGACGATGTAATGTACATGCTCCGTAAACCTGTAAAAAATCTGCACAAAGAAGGGTTAAAAATGGCTTTGTTGTAATTTTTAAAAATATTTATTTATTTTCTTCAGCAATAGCAAAATAAATTTCTGGTTACATTATTATTAACAAAAGGAAAACACCTTGTATTCATTCACTACTTATTGATCATTAGTCAACAAACAATCAGTAATCACTATTATTATAAATAACCAAATCTCTTTTACAAATAGTAGGTATATCTTTTGAATTTGTTTTCACATTAGGTACCTAGTTTCTAATTAGTTATTCAACTTATTTTTATTTTTTGTTTTTGTTAATATCTATACTTCCAATTTTAATTTTTAGTTACTTTATTTTCTTACTTTAGTGTACTTACTTTATTATTATTATTAATTAGTTACCTTAATTACTATTTGTGCCCGCGCGGCTTCGCACGCGTGGATTTTTAGTAACTTTTAGTATTATTTTATCAATTTGTGTATTATCCTTTACATATAGATATAGGTATATCGTCGCGGACAAAACTTTTTGAGTTCAACAACTTCTCTATAGAAAGTATTAAAATATCTCTTACTGTTAAGGCAGCATTCGTAAAAAACGCATCACTCAGCCATTTTTTCGTCGACTTAAGTTGTAAAATAAGTCACCACGAAATTCCCTTTTATTTTAACGGGATAATATGTAGCTAATGTCCACTCTGAAAGTCCATTCTAAATATTGGTGAAAGAATGCAGTAGTGTAGTAGGTGAAAGAATGTAATGTATGTGTAGTTTCGGAGATAACTTCCTACATCCAAAGATATAAACTTTTCCTCTTTATATACTTATTAATATAGATTTATTTGTTTGTTGTATTGAATTATTGAATTTATTACTTCATTTACAAATAAAATAAAAAATTTATGTTTTGCAATAAATTACGCGTATATTATGCTTTTATTTATAAAAATCTAATAATCGATTTCATATAGTCGGCATCATTTTTGGATGATTTTAAAAACTTCGTTAACGACCCTTACATCATTTCTTTAGTGGAAGTACTGTTTACAAAATAGTAATTGTACAAAAGATTTAATATTATTTAATAAATCCCGGGTAGCTAAATCGAATTTATAGAAGGTACAATATATTAAAGCAAAACAAAACACGATCTTCATCTAGTGATACTTAAAAGCGTATACAACCGTAGCCACTAAGCATTGTAGAACTCTCGAGCAACATCTGAAGCGCTCTAGATCACCGTTTATTAGAATGTTGTCAAGGTCAGCCATGACGCGATAATGAAACATGGACCTAATCTTCAACGACTACCTTCTGGCCTAAAATAACATGTAATTACAGCCGTTTCAATTAAATCGCCATGGGCAGGACTGGCGGATTGAAATATTTGTTTTACAAATTAATTTACTTACTTACTTACTTATTTACCATCACGCCGTTTCCCCGAGGGGGTAGGCAGAGAGGATAGAGCGCCATAGTCTTCTGTCCTGACATACAACTTTCGCTTCGTCTACTTCAGACTTCAGACTT
>JADDOH010015605.1:0-24837 GCA_016648135.1 Agrypnia vestita
TATGTATTAGAAAGTGCCACGTTACACATAAAAAAATCCGCTGCAAAAATGTCTAATATATTTTTGTTTACTATTAATTGTAATTAATTAAAACTAGTGAAATAAATGTTGTAATCGGTTTAAACAATGCTACTCTATTAGCTACGCGCACACAGTTCTCACCAAAAATTAAACCTTTCGATGAAACACGCTATAGTAGGAAAAATTTAACTACATAAAACTCGCTCGCATATGTTTATGGCGACATAATACGGCTTCATTGGAAAAATACTACTTTTTTACAGATTCAAGAAACGATTTTTTGCTTATGTGCACTACACGTCACTGCGAGTGGATAAATAAATATAACATGGGAAAGGATATAAAGTCGCTTAATATCTGAATCTACATATTTAAATATATTATTTAAATCCATAGGCTAGTTATGTAAAGAGCTTGGTCGAAATATTTCAGACAATGGAGAACATTATCAGAATACTGTTTCACTTTCAAAGTGCTACTGTGAGATCAGCTCCACTCCTCTTGCCAGCAGACGGATGAGATGTTAAGCTTTTTCATAAATTATTATTTCCTTTTGTTCGAGTCGTTCAAAAACAAAAGAGTAAAAAGGGAAGGAAACCATTTTCTGGTTTTATGCATTGAGGGCAGAGCGTTAATCATCTAAGGGAGATTGAACGATGTGTCAGGCGCACTGGCTCCATCCTTTGATGGTCGTGGCGGTAGCTGCGGATGCTGTCATGATGAAACATTCAAAATGTACAAGTGAGTCGCGTGTTTTCTTGATTTTTAAATATTTATAAGTAAGATTCTTTATAATTCTTTTCGACACCTATTTTTATAACAGTTCTATATCTAACGAGTGCAGGTAATAAAACGTAATTTGTGTCTGTATTTATGAAAAAAAGATAAAAATTTTAAAAATTGAAGCTAAACATTCCCTTAACCATACGAAATAAATCAACAATTATTGTAAAATAAATACAGAAAATTTTCAGAAGTCAATCGCATTTAAAAGATATAATGCGTCTACTTTCACTAATCTCAACGTTTTTCCATTTCGTGGAACAGTTTTTTAACTAGCTCGACATTATGTTGTTAAGTGCCTCTAGCGTATTTTGTTTCACCTCTTTACGTCCACCGACTTGATTGTTGCTAGGTTCCACGATACCACTATGCATCGCCTATAATAATTCGACTGACTGAAAAAATCTGGATAGATTTCTGACTGTTCTTTAAATTCTTTGGACACACTCAAATAGTTGGCTTTCTGGTTATTGGAAAGCGACAAATAAGGATTATAACCCCGGAGCATTTTTCCACTTCCAGGATTGCGGGATTAAGGAAGGCCAATCTCGGGATCTCGGGACCAGTTCTGGGATAAACCAAGATCTGGTTGATAATTATAATACAAATTATTTATTAAATAAAGTTGTTGTTATGAGCGCATTACTTTTTATCGGTCTGAATTTTGTTTTATTATAACGAAACACCTTGTGGTGAAAATATTTTTAATCTTAATCGTACAAAAGTAAAATCTCCTTTACCTTTCTTGTAATAATCGTATAATCCTACAAAGTACTTAATTAATATAACCTTCTTTGCCTGCACTATTAAGAAACAAAACAAAGTAAAAGTTATTGACAAACAAAACCTTATGAAAATTAGGCAAAAAAATTGTTGCTCATTTATCAACAGTTGGAACTAAATATTGAACAAATCAGTCTTAAATTATTAATCAAATTTATAGACAGAATATTTTGAGTATGTTGAAATTTTTCAGAACAGTACTGGATTTTTGTCACAGGGACTGTAACTGCATTTTTATGGGAAAGTAGGTATAGAAATCTTTGGGTGTACATAGGGCTTACGAACTATCGTACGGCTGGCTTAAGTGATCACTTTACACAATGTAACGTTCGCCATTTCCACCCATAATAGAATATACCATGTCTACTAATTTTTGGAAAATGTATATTTATTTGATTATCACAAAAAAAGTCTTGATCTTTTTGAGTATCTACCGGATGTATCTTCCTGGCAATTCCGGAGGAAAAGCCTAAGGGTTGCTCTAGATTCAGATGGGATAAATAACAAAAAGCACTGTATAAAGATAGATTCAGTCTTGACTGTTCCACTAGTACTGAAGCGGCGAAAGATAAGAGAAGATGGAAGCTCCTCTTTGAGCCTTTGGGACCACGACCTCCTTAGGATAATGCGACAAAGATGATGATAGTAAAATAATTATTTAATTTTGATACCAATTAGTTATCGCTTTATGCAAGAGAAATGTTTTTTAACAAAGAAACTCATACAGTCAGAAAAACATTTTGTACTATGTTGAGCGCTATGGACAGCTATATCAGAAGGCTTCAGAACATTCCACGTAAAACATGAGATGTCTGCTTGATCATCGGATATTTATCACATACCCTACCGAGCTTTTACTGACAGATTTTTCCTTGAAATATTACTAAAAATGGCTTTTAAAATAACGAAGTACATTGTATATATATATATAAAATAATGTGATTATTTAAATAAATAAAAAATACCTAAAATAAATTAAATAACTATAATAATAACGAAAATCATACAATTATATTATGTACGTAGTGCATGTAATATTATTTTTAATCTTGTTCTTAAATTCATACACCTACCTGTTACAAGTGAGTAGGTATATAACTTTTTCGATTTATTGTCCCTGAGAATTATTATCATGACAAAAAACCTTTTTATTTTATTATTTAGTTAGAATAAGTATTGTGAATAAATATTAGTAATAAGTTTAAAAATGATATTTTATTAAGTAATCCTTGATTTTTGTTTAAGCCCTGATAAATTTCTATATCTATATCTAGGCTTTATCTTAGTTAAAACTCCAAGGCGTTCACATAATATATATTTTTTAAAACCACGCTTATAGTTAAATGTATTGAAAAGTAAAAAATACATTTTCGTGGGCGCTTCATCATAATCATTGACGCTACAGCCCAGTGTGATCCTTGGTCTCCTCCAGAATTTTCATCCATTCCACGCGGTCCATCGCTCGCCTGTTCCAGTATGTTGCTCCGATTACCCTTAGATCCCCCTCTACGCTATCCATCCATCTTAGCTTCGGTCTTCCCACACTTGTTCTCTCTTGTGGTTGTGTGTTGAGAATCCTTTTCGGGATTCGATTTTCTTCCATTCGATGTACATGTCCCAACCATCTGGGCTGAAATGTATTATGTATTTAACTATGGTGGGCTCATTGTAAAGACTTTCCACAAGGGATCCAAAAATTTTCCTCAACATATTTCTTTCAACTCTCTTACTTAGGATCCAGCATTCATATATTTATGAGCACTGACCGTAGCAATATTTTATACAGCTGTAATTTTGTGCTTCTTATCAACAAACGCGATTTGAGGTGTTTGTGGATTCCAAAATAGCACTTGTTTGCCACTGCTATTCTCCTCTTAATCTCAACATTTGCACCATTATTACTCGTTATTACTAGTATTGGAATGATTCCAGAGTTTCAATGGTATAGGTACCTGCGTCAAGGAATTTTCCTACAGTATTTCTACGGTAAGGTGCTTTAGATGCAATCATGTACTTTGTTTTAGCTGAATTCCCATTCTACTGCCAGAATTTTCCAAGTCTATAAACCCTTGTTTAATATCAATAGATGGTCTTGCGATAATATCAACATCATCAGTGTATGCAAAAATCTGGCGGGATTTTCGGAATATTGTACCTGCGGTCTCAATTCTGGAGTCTATAATCGTCTTATCTAGAACCATTTTAAATAGCAAGCATGACAGCGCTTCACCTCGCAGCTGACCATTATACATATTAAATTGTTCAAAAGCGTTAGATTGTATTTTTACTCTGCAATTTGAGTCATTCAATTTCATTTTTACAAGTCTTATTAGCTTGCTTTCCTAGTTTTATCATAGCCTGATGTAATTTCATTCCATCAACACTTCATATGCCGCCTTGAAATCTATGAACATGTGATGTGTCTCTACATTATATTCACGTGTTTTCTCTAATATTTGTCTGATGATAAATATTTGGTCAATCGTTGATCTTCCACATCTGAACCCATTTTGGAAGTGATCAATAATTTTTTCCTAGTGTGATATCAGTCGCATGAGCAAAACACATGAAAACAGTTTATAGGCCCTATTAAGGAGTTTTATGCCTCTGTAGTTACTGCGTTCCATTGTGTTACCTTTTTGTAGTGGACAAATGATACCAATATTCAAATCTTCTGGGATTGACTCAAAGTTCCATACCTTACTGATTATATTTTGCATGAGTCTGCTGATTGGTTCTCCAACATATTTGAACAGCTTGCCTGGTATGCCATCGACCTGGGAACTTGTTATTTCTGAGGTGGGATAGTGCTTTAGTTACTTCTTCCAAAGTTGGGTGTGTCTGGCTATCTTGTTATGATCTGAGGGGATATTAATTTTCTGCTCTCTTGCAGTGATATTACCTACTGTTCAGCAGTTCGTCAAATTGTTGCATCCAGCGCTCCTTGTCACCAAGTATTTTGCCTTCCTTATTTCTAAGGGCAGTAGTTCTAGGTCTGCTTTGATAGAACTTTCTTGTTTCACATTGGGATTTCAGTGATTCCAGCTGAAGCAATGTTGCCATTTTATATTCTCTCTTTTTCTTTATATTTATTTATATAGTTTATTTATTATATTTTTATTTATACAGTAGATATATAATAATGTTTTTCATAATAAATTAATTCTATGTTATAACATTTTACAGACATTTTACTGTCCATAATATGAGCCAAAAGCTAGAGTTTATGGGAGGAGTATTTACTAGCCAAATTAAAGAACAAAAGCAGAAACCATTTAATTTTTATTATACAGAAATCATTTGAGACATCTGAGCAATTTTACAATACATTGTTGTCCAAAATCAAGGATTAGACTTCTTTCTTAAACTGTTAGTATTTTGTAATGTTTCTTTTTTGCAATTTGTTTTGCGACAACAATATAGTTCCGTTTAATTCCCAAGTATGTATAATGATGTTGTGCCATGGTGGTTCTGATTGATATCTTTCCTTAACATGCTTTTCCTTCCGCCTTCTTCTCTAATATTCCCCTTGATATTGCATTTTGGCATAAGCATCATTTTTCAACGTTGTCAATTTGACAGAAGCATCATTTTTCAACTTTGTCATTTTGGCATAAGCAACATTTTTTAAACTTTGTCATGGGCGCTTAGAATGTTGATATAGATTACAGAATTTTGTAGTTGATGGAGGGAAAACGCCTTCGCTTTTATTTGGAGAATGAGGTAAAAAAAATTTCGACGATAATTTATTTTTACCCGACTCCGCGACGCAATGAAGGGTAATGTGTTTGTCAGCCTATGTATGTATGCATGTATGTTTGTTTATTCCTTTGTGGCGCTCTAAAGACCAAACGCGTTAGCCGATTTTGATGATTCTTATGTCAATCGATTTATCTCAATCTTGCAAGTGTCACTAAAGACATATTATTAATCAAAATTTAATATGGCAACAACTAGACGCCATATCGTGAAAAAGAGAAAATGAAAGTCGACAAACTATGTTAAATATCATTGAATAGGTATTTGAAAATCATCTTCAGGTTTTTCTTATTATTTTTCATTTCTAATGATCATTTAGGATCTATAATGATTTAAAACTGGTTAGCAACCATTCTCATGTAAATTATCAATACTTATAATAAAGCTGTAATAAAGTTCTTATATAATTACATAATAGATCTTATTAACGTGAAAAATAATAATCAAGATATAATTCAATATAATTCTTAAAATCGAATGACAAACACAGAATTTAACTGCTTTGAAGTATAATTTTAACGACCGTTACCTAAAGCATTACTCAATATAGTAATAATAACTTAATAAGGAATTATAAATAAATAATAACTTAATAGGAATAAATAAATAATAAAAAAAATACCGTCTCATAATCCTGACTAAAAAGTGTAAAATAAAAAAAGTAAATTTAAAATTTAAAAAACCCGACTGCGTATAAAGTAAACTTTAAATAAAAATTGAAAAGAAAAAACAACTAAAAAAAACAAAATATCTTTTATACATTTTCTAAAATTTAGTTCATGAAGTTAATATGAATTTTAAACATTTGGAAATAAAAAACACTTGTTTTTTAAGTTCTACCTTTTTAATTTTCTCAGACGCGTTTCGCTTTATAAGGCCATTATCAATATCATCATATAGTTTGGGAATAGTATCTTATATTATGACTGCGCTAAAAATGCAACAAGCAATGCACACCTTTCCAGTATCGAGTAGGAATTCAAAAGTAAAAAAGTAAAGAAGGTAAGTAAATAACAGATTTTAAAATACATGTAGATAATATTCATTTGATATAAAATATTAATTATTTGGATTCCTTTTTAAAATAATGTATATAATATTTATACCTATATGTTTAACAACTTATATGTACTTTAAAATAATCTGTGAATCTCGCTATTCATTTTTTGATGCTGGGCATTCCAGCTGTCATTGCGCGACATTGCCAGTTAAGAATCGGCGATAGTCGATTGATTAACTTGTATTAACTTCTTGTATTTTGTCTTCTATTAAGTGTAAGTTTTCTAAGGTCTTGTATTAACAATTAATACGCGATCATGCCCAAAATAATTTTAACATTAAGATACGAAATTGAGAAAAAGTTACTACGTTTGTTTGAGTGCAGCATAAAACAATTCTTTTAAATAATAATAATAAAAAGAAATACGTGAAAAGTAACTTTTCTAAGAAAACCGTCGTTGCTCAATTTGCCATTTTTTAAAATCACAAATCTAGTAATTTAAATCGCAAACAAATGATAATACTGGTCTATTTTTTGGTCCTCTCACTTCAAAAATATATGCCAATGTACGCGTGAGCGATATCTATGCGAGAAAGAGACAAAGTCATATGAACGCTTTATGCTAGACAGCAAACCACCAACTTACTAAATGTCAGTTGACGCATGCTATCGGCCATGTATACCAAGCGTAGTATGTTATTGTTGTAAGATAAAAATAAATTGATCACAATGACAAAAATTATTTAACCATTTTCAAAACTTTTCGAAACTTCTTGGTGGTTATCCATTTTATTAATACAATAAAATTTTCTTTTAACCAAAAATTATTTTCTTCACCTTCTAGTTTCAGCTGGTGAAGGGCACATATATTCATTATTATTATTAAGATTTGATTAATAATATTATTCCAATCCCTTTTTCAAAAATAATTTTATATTCATCAAATCTATGTTATTTAGTATAAAATTATACGAAATGTATGGTAACAGTAAAAAAGTTAAACTATTAACAGATTTATCATTGACCTACCCTCAGCCCCTAAGTGTCCTAGAGTCCATTCACTTTAGGTAAGCCTTTTGCATTAGTGTGAGTAATACCCTCTGTAACACGTAAATTGTTCGTTTTTTAAACCAATTTCATTGGCCGCTCCAGTACCACTCTGACCGGCGCAGCGAGCGGAGCGGTCATTTCTTTGTTTAATATTTTTCGCTTAAAGATACGGTGACTACAAAATCACGAATATATTTTAATTAGTAAAGGAGAAATCGCTTTCAGGTCAAACAAAGGAGAATTCAAACATTCATTATTTAGAATTTGAATTTTTTGCGTCTATCATTTACTCAAAAAAATAATGTTACTAGATTTTGTAAACGGACTGTTACTCACACTAATGCAAAAGGCTTACCTAAAGTGAATGGACTCTACCTGCTTATAGTTCAAATCATATCGTTAATGTTGGTCTTATAGATTTAGTGCAGTATGCGTTTGACAATTTTTGTTGAAAATTCGTACATAGGGTCCGTTCACTTTATGAAAGCTTCTTGCGTTAGTGTGAGTGATACCCTCCAAACCACATAATTTTTTTATTTGTATTCTTTTTTAAAGCTACTCCATTGTCCACTTCAGTATCAAGTTAATGGTCGCGCGGAGTGGTTGTTTTTCTTATTTAATATTTTTTATTTATAGATGCGGTGACTATAACGTCACAATACGGTGATCACAGTCTTTAGTCAACTTAATATAAGTTTAGATGAGGATTAGTTATAGTTATTAGAGATAGTTTATTTGATTGATTAAAATTAATTATAAGATTTTAAAACCATATAACCACAATTATACTTATATATTTATTTTAAACTAGCTACACCCGTCGTAAATGCCCACTTTTATTATATATTTCGGCCGCCAGATTATGCTGTTTTACTCTAGATTGTGCTGTTCTCTTGCGTGTTGATATCGTTAGGGATGGACATTATTAAAAGATAATCTTGGTTTTTTTTGCTTCTTACAATTCATTATTATATAATACCACATTATTATTGGAGTCATCTGATAGGATATTTTTCGCGGAGAATTATATATTTTAATGATTTAACACCAATGAATACGCGATAAAATATATATTTTTTTTAAAATATAGAGATGCGAACACGGAGTACGTGTCGCATCTCAATATTCTTACTATTATTATATTAAGGTAAACGCTTGTAATGGATGCACTTATTAGTTTTAATATTCAATTAACTGAAGTATTAAAAAAAAAAACATTTAAAAAAAAAACTTATTTAGAATATCTATTTTATTATAAAAGGTATAAAATCAATGTTTTCATTTTATTTAATAACAATATTGAAATCACACTAATTTAGAAAACGGCTTTTTTTTATATAATACGTGTACCTATGTTTATTTTAGATTTAAAAAAAAAAACTATTTATATATCGTTTACTCAAAAAAATACTGTAAAGAATTTTGTAAACGCACCGTTACTCACACTCATGCAAGTGGCTTTCATAAAATGAACGGACTTTACTCCTTTAGTTTTTCGGACTCGGAGAAAGACTACGATAAAAATTAATAATAATAAACATCTATATAAAACATTCAGTGTCATTATTGATACGTATAAACGTTGATAGTTTAATAAAAATAATTTCTTCACCATAAAATGCAAAATATAATATTGACGCGTGATGTACGTGGGGAAGTTTAGAATTAATAATAGTATAAGAAAAAATTCAAATTTTATTAGTATCACGGACTGCCAGCAAAAATAATTCATATTGTAGAAATTTCATTATCGGTAGCTAAACACAGTACGGCTGTCCAATACAATACGATTCCAATACTCTGCGAGCCACGATTACGTTCGAAAGTATTTTCTAATATCCTCAATTCTACAATTTACGGTGCTCAGCCTTACTCCACCACAGATCTTCGCATTTATTGAGGAAATGTGGGTGTGGATGGTAAGAAAACTAGATTAATGCCAATCCGATGGGATAATTTCAATGCCATACTGTAAGTTCTAATATTGTTAAGATCACCTTGAAATTTCTTAGTTTTACCATTATAAAGTAATATAATGATAATTAAATAACAAAACATTATGAATATTTATTTGCTTCTATACAAAATTATCTTTATAATATATTTTTTAAAACAATATCGGCATTTTTTTCTGTAAATTTAGTGATGGTATTTTAGTCGGTTGGCAATTCAACGGGCGATCATCGGACACAAGACAAAATTTAAATCTCTGTTACCAATCATCGATACAACAGATACAAATCACTACTGTATATTTATTTATTTAGGTGCATGTAGTGAATATGATAAATATATGACATAAGTAAATTAGAGTAAAAATAAGAATACACTGATGCATATTTATTACGTTGACATAGATCAATAAAATAATGGTTTTTACTATTAAATAATAGATAAGTGCGAATCTCAGTAGCATATTAGCTTATTTTCGGAGAAGATTTGTCTTTTGCTTTTTGACATTTGTCTTTTATTTAAAATATAATTGTTTAGAACAGAACGTCGTTATGTTACTCTTATATGAAATATATAATGCAGAGAGAACTTCAGGTTAGTGCGTTTCCATTAAGACTACAATTATTTATTACAAGCACGCTTAGTTGGCTTCAATACACGTAACACCTGCTTTAAGTAGACGTAACAACTATAATAATGAAAATGAGAAGTGGTCCCTTATTTAGTATTCGATTCTATATCGTACATTGGTACTTCATCCCCACTTTAGAAGCGAATTTCCTTTCTCCATCAACCAGTATATCGTAGGCGTATATCTAGCTTAAGACCGCCTTCTTTTGACGGCTCAAGGCTTGCAAAGCCTTCAACCGACGATAGAAGGCATATCAAACATCTAATTGGAGCACAGACATTTTAAAAGGCAATAAATATAAACATTTTGTAAATAGACTCTTATATTTTTTTTATAGCTATATATTAATCTTATATATAAAAATCAATGTTTGTTTGTTTGTTTGTATTTTATGCGCTGCCATACCTGATATATTTTCCATGCAAATCTGTACTGCTCGACCGATCTGAACCAAATTTTGCATACTTATTCTTTAAGACCCAGCGGGTGACATAGGCGACATTTCTCCCCTACCTCTTTACCCCGCCCTTTCCTCCTGATATATTTTCCATGCTAATCTGTACCTTTCGATCAATCTGAACTAAATTTGGCATACTTATTCTTTAGGACCCGGCAAGTAACATAGACGACATTTCCCCTCTCTTCTTTTACCACTATATATTAAAATAACGAAAAAACTTTTAATTTTAATCTATACCTATAAAACTCAATATCTGTCTCTCTGTCTGTCTGTTCTTTATACAAATCTACACCATTAGTCCAATTCGATTAAAATTTTGTATACTTATGTTTTAGGACCCGGCGGCTAACATAAGTGACATTTCCCCACTATTCTTTTACACCTTCCCCTCATACTGCTGTATTATTTATTATTTTGGATACCAATCCGTACCGTTCGACCGATCGGACTCAAAATTTAGAAAACCCTTTCCCTTAGGACCCGGCGAGTAACACAGGCGACATTTCCCCCTATTCTTTTACGCCTTCTCCTCCCCCTGATGTATTTTAGATGCCAATCCATACCGTTCGACCGATCGGACTTAAAATTTAGAAAACACTTTCCTTTAGGACCCGGCGGGTAACATAGGCGACACTTCCTCCCTATTCTCTTACACCTTTCCTTCCGTCTGATATATTTTAGATGCAAATCTGTACCGTTCGTCCGATCGGATTCAAAATTTGGAAACTTATTCTTTAGGACTCGGTGGGTAACAAAGGTGATATTTCCCCCTATTCTTTTACCGTTTCCCCTCCTCCTGATATATTTTCGGTGCAAGTCTGTACCATTCCACCGATCGGTATCAAAATTTGGAAACTTATTCCCTAGGATCCGTCGGGTAACATAGGTGACATTTCCCCCCTATTCTTTTACACCTTCCTCTCCTCTTGATATATTTTCGACGCAAAACTGTACCGTTCGGACTCAAAATTTGGAAACGTATTCTTTAGGACCCGGCGGGTAACATAGGTGACATTTCCCCCTTATCCCTTTACACCTTCCCTTCCCCCTGATATATTTTAGATGCAAATCTGTACCGTTCTACCGATCGGACTCAAAATTTGCAAACTTATTCTTTAGAACCAGTCGGGTAATGAAGATGGCATTTCCCTTTTCCCCAGATATATTTTCTGTACAAATGTACACCGCTTCGCCGATTGGACCCAAATTTTGCACACATATTCCCGACGGAAAAAATATGCCATATTTATCCTAGACATCCTTTCTATCCCAAATATGATTAAATGGAAACATTGTTTCAATAAGAGGCTTTGCAAAACAATGGAATATTTGTTTCACCCCACAAATCTATTTTCAACTTAACCCTTACGTGCAACGTCGGGTACAAACAGCTAGTTATTATTATAAATTAAAGTGGACTTTAATCCACAGGCTCCTCATACCAGGTGTATCGGTTCATAAAAAATATATGTGTGCATAAAATAACAATTTAATTATTAAAATAATTACTTGGAATTAAATTATTTAACAGTGGAGTAAATAAATAACGATTGAAATTAAATGGAATATGTATGAGTATCTTCACAACGAATCACTGGATTCATCAGGTTTCTTCCAATTAACATTAATTAATTAATTAATATTAATGCACATACATATAAATAATCACACGTCACATAAAATAAGCTTGGTACTCAGAGATATGAAAAATAGGGCAAATTTGGTGGTCTCAATGAAAATCTCACAAAACTTGTTTGCAAATACCTTTTATTTTTCAAGTAATATTTTATATACGAACACCTGTCCGCGTTAATTGTATATATGTTTACCTGTTTATTATATTTAAGTGGATAGTACGATAGATGTTGAAAATAATATCTAATAAATAACCGCGTTCAGGTTCCAAGTACGTGAGGTACGAAGTATTATCTTTAATTTAAAGGAAAACCAGACAGTCTCTTTTCATCCGCATACTTCAAAATGTTCTAAAGCATTGAAAAGTACTTACATAGGCTTACAATTCAGTTTCCTGCAAACATTTTTTGTACAAAATTTAGTATTTTGTAGCCGTAAAACAAACCATCCGGGACCCGAGACTAGGTATGTATTATGTGTGTACACGTGACCTCTATCAGGACAGGCGGAAATGAGATTTCTGTAAGATGGAAAATTGAATCATGCCCGTGAATTTCATGGAGTAAGTTATTTTTTGTTCGAGAATATTCAATTTTCATAAATAACCAAAAATATAATGGTATAATTTTGAAATTAGGCTTTTGCTCGCTTATATAGTCATGGAAAAACTTGAGTGGTATTTTTTTTAAGATTAATAAATACGTGTAACTTAATGTAAATGTTATTAATAGTGAAACGAAATCTGGATACTTGAATCATTATTTTTTTCATGCATTTATGAGATCGATGGATAATTAATTTATCCTGATTTTTTCTTTGAATTTGATGTTTAATTGATTTTTAAATTAAATTTGTTATAATATAACTCTTAAAAAGGCTAATAAATTAAAATGCGCATCGCAAACCATACCATTTCGAGAAAGGGCGGAAATCTGCTGAGTCATTTCGCGATCTCGATGGTCTTTTCGGTAAAACAATGCCTTACGCCTTAAATACGTCATGAAATCGAGATTGTACATACCTATATATCAGTTTTACCAGATAATTTCGTTGGACTTGCAAGATTTCTCTATTTTTCTCTCCCAGCAAACATCTCCCAGCCTGCCTGTGACCCACAGCGGGCTCACCTTCGGTACTGTTGTAAAATTACAGTCAAAAAGTTCACAGTTAAAAATGCTTGCATTTAGGCAGGTTTTGGTCAAATAACGCCAGCAGCTGGAACTAAAACTTTGAACTTTTTAGAACTTTAATTCCCTTGAATAGTTCGTTTCGCATGTTTATCCTAATTTTATTATTGGTGTTTAGTTTATGAATGGACTCTGCGGTATGCCTCTTTCCATTAAGATGTCTACGACGTCCTTGGGGAGCACTCTGTCGAAAGCAATGGCTAGGTCAACAAAATACATGAAAGCTGATTCATTACATTTGATTGATTTATCTCCAATCACTTCTACCAAAAATTAATACTTCTTCAATAATTCAGCCGTTGGTATATAGTAATGAAGAGGCAACTAGGATTTCAAAAGGTTCTCCGTTCAAATCGGAATTTTGCCGGAAGTAGGTTGTAGATGTACCCACCTTGTTTGAAAGAGACGTACCTACATAGGTACAGCCATGCGCTCCGCTTCCCGAAGAAACCACCCCTAATATAAATGAAGCCACGCTTACTTGGCAGAGATGAGACATTTTGGTGGCTAGTTAGTATCCAACGAAGCACGACGGAACACTTTGTAATTATTATCTCAGTCTATCTTTCATAACACCGAACTTTATCTTCGCCTCTGAAGACAATATTAACGCAATTTATTCGCGCCGTTCTTGTTATTACATTAAAATATGACAATACAATAAAAGCGATGTGTTTGTATCAAGATATTACAGAATTACTTACTATAATACCTATACATTAATATATATTTTTTATTAATTTAATAACATTATTTCCGGCTTTATTGGGTATTTGAGTTTGAGATAAATTTTATATTGCCTTTTATTTCTCTGAAAAATATAAAAAAATATGCTTACGAGAAAGAAAATAGCTGAAAGAAAGTGGTTGATATCAATGCTATTTTTAGAGGAATCTCTTTTCCTGTTAGAAAATTTTAAAATATGAAACAGACAAATCCTTGGTTTTGTCTTTTTTTAACAGCTATTGGATATTTCGCGCATATAGCGCATGAAGCATGAAAGAATGTAATTTGAGCACAAAGTTGTTTTCTAGATATTTTGCGTTGGAATACAATGATATTTTTTATATGGGATTTGTCAGTATTGTTTTCACATAAGTGATATGTAAGGATTTGTCACAATTGTTTTTACATGCGATGATTTGTTTAAACTACTTCGTACACATTATATTGAATCGAATTATAATGAATATGTATGTATGTAATTATGTATAACTTTCTATAAATATGTTTTGCTAATCGTATTTAAATACCTTTTTTACTGTTTATACTAAATTAATAAAAGCAAATGGTTCTGACAACTTCACTGTATTTTAAAGCAAATGTAAAATAATATTAGTGTTCAAGGGTTAGTAAAAGTATACAGAATATTGTGCTGAGATTTTTATTTTATATTTACGAGAATTAATACTCTTCAACTTTAACATATGAATACCCTGCTGAATGATACCTAGATTGTCTTTCTCTTATGGAATTCAAAAATCGCATTTAAAATATTTCATGAATAGTGTTTATCATTAGATATAGAGAAAATAAAAATTATAAAAAAAAAATATTCATGTACGAAAGAGCAAATAATCTACTAAAAATGAACGAATCGGTAGTACGCACGGTTTTTATTTTAAATTACAATTTCGCGCATAACGAAACAACTACACAGAGTAAGGCTTACATATGAACTAGTGAACGAGCGAAGTATGAGTAATAAAACTTCATTGAATTCATGGGAGTTATTTTTTAATTAGATTCACGAACAACGAACAAGCAGCCTACTTTATGTAGCTCATCGAAGTAGTGAAGTAGATGAAGTGCGTAACGATTCGACCAAGTTTCGACCTAACACGAATCGCGAGTGGATCAGGTACCTACTACAAATGAAGCGTTCATTTTGAATCCTTCAAATTGTCTTCAAGCCTTCATTCCGAAATGAAGTTTTCCCCTTCACTAGCTGCCGGGCGCAGTGGAAGCCAGAGCAATCAAGTTTATTATTATGACAGAAAATGGAATGAGGGGAAGAATTTGATGCAAATGTGTATGTATCTGTGGGTGGCGGAAGGATGTATTTTGCCTGCAGCGGGGTTGCTCATATGTTCATTTCATTTGTTAATTACGACCAATGAGTAATGTACTGTTTCAAATGTTTTGCTAGAGAGGAAATAAAGATGCAATATAAGAGATCATTTTTACTTATTATTTCCCTTGTAACATTTCCGAGGTCAGGTTTGCATGTTATAGATAAAAATTATTATCGAATTAAAACATCATAAAGTATTACTTTTACGCGGTATCTTTTTATGTTCTGCGCAGCATGAGCGGACTCAGAGGTTCTTATGTGGAATTCGGAAATTTAATAAACTAAAGATTTTGTAAGTATGTAATTTATGAGAATCTAAATATCTCATGATAACATTAAACAAGCAGCTAAAATTATGATGATCTATACTCCTGTCCTTCTAATATTTTTGTATTGACGATCCGCTATCGCAAGCCAAAGATAGACGCCTTCGAAATGCACCTACTTGTGAAGGATATTACGTATCGCATGATTTTTTTTCTTTTTTTACTTCGTTTCTTTTAACTCATGGCGTCTGAATGCTTGTTTCCTTGACGAAAAACTTTGGATCGAAACAAAAAACGAAAGACATTATTCATATTGATATTTTGACATACATATAACACCCTGACGATGGAAAGGTGTTTTCGAAACATGTAGGTGAAATACTAATATAAAAGTAGATATATACAAATAAAATAATCAATATTTTTAAAAAATCAATCTACAATGTTTCTCAATCAATTAAAAAAAAAAATTTATATAATATCATTTATGTATATGATAAATAATAAGATAGGTCCCAAGACGGACCCCTGAGGTGCGCCAAGCTAATTTTCTTTTGGATCTGATGTATGATCATTGTCATGATGAATGCCTCAATCTTGCAAAATTATGTGTGAATATTTTAAATGCTTACAATAAAAAATTACTATCAATTTTTATTTTTTTATCCGAGAACATTGCGTTGTGTAGAGTGATTACTTTTGCTAGCTCATACAGGTCGTAAGCCCTGAATCATCCTAAAAAAAGATTTTCATACACGTTCCTCTTATAAATAACTTCGTCTTTGTGACCCTTCTATAATTTATCTTAATTGAAATAAAATAAAATAAAATTAAACGATTCACTTATTTTTACGCGGAGCCTTAGTTGGTCGTGGTGTCAATAGGTATATGTACAAAAGTCATGTAATAAAGTGGCGAGCTCCGAGCGGCTTGTAATATCTCTTTATAATCCACTTCGGTGAAGATACAGGATCGGGATTGTAAACACGGTATAATATATCGCATATACTTGCAGATAAACTTCGACGTCCATTTTAAAACGTTATGACAGAGTCTTATTCATCTCGGATTGCTTAAATCTCGATCTGGATGTAATAAAACATTCCACATTCGAGTTGTTGCATTGGTCCTTCAGGCAACTCTGAAGAATATTGATCCATTGCACCGCATCATGTTTGAGTTGGAATGTTATTATTTCAATATAAGTTACTAACCACCAGAGTGAAAAGAGATTGTAGCATGGTGATTCCTAGGCAATATGGCATTATTTTATTTAGAACATGATACTAGTTTAAAATATGTTTTACTTTACTTTGTAATATACACACATACATAGTTTCGAGAGGAGCAGTCCCTCTCATCATCAGGTATAGATAATAACTAACTTAAATACAAAATTTATCAATCTAATCGGGTAGGTAAGGCGGGCGCGCGATGGGGAAGGGTATTTTTTTCCCCGAACAGCTCTAAGAGTGGTGAAGTGGACTGAAATGTGATATTATTTATAAATGTGTTCCTAGAATTCAATTTATTTAGGATTCCAACGGTTTCCAAACTATTCATTATACATCCTCCATGAGGAACTGAGTGGAGTAATTTTAATTTGTGACTATATTGAATGATTAGTGTTAATTATATGATTGGAAAATTCGGAGAAATTGTTATTTTCAAGTTATTTAAGGCGATCGTCTAGCAGAATGAGCAAATTTCACCATTTTTTCTCATATCTTCTCTTTCGTTTTTTATCACATTTTTGTAGGAACATATCTAATTTAAAAAATTTATTCATCAGGTTACATATATTTTAAATACGAATATCTTATTAAAATGTCATAAACTAAATTAAATAATTGATTAATAAATTACCAAACCTTCGATGTTTTAAAAATGAAGAAAATTGCTCCACTTTGTGGGCCTTTTATGACTGAACGGCGTGTGAGATATCTTTTTTATTCAATAATATTACAAAGTTAACGATTATCTTAAATTTGTTACAATTATAGAAAAATCTGTTAATACGTTTACATGAAATTTATGTTTTAAAAAATACTGTTATTTAACCAATTATTAAATAACACAAATCAATTATTTAATTTAGTTTATGACATTTTAATAAAATATTCGTATTTAAAATATATGTAACCTGATGAATAAATTTTTTAAATTAGATATGTTCCTACAAAAATGTGATAAAAAACGAAAGAGAAGATATGAGAAAAAATGGTGAAATTTGCTCATTCTGCTAGACGATCGCCTTAATGCGTGTATTTAAGTTTCTAGTGGTTTGGCCCATATATTTTTTATCATAGTCTCCGCAAGTTATCTGCCAAATCTTGTACGTACGTTCAATTTCAATACGGATAACACTTTAATTATTTATGAAAACGTAGATAAATCTATCTGTTGATGTCAGATTGATTATTTGATGTTGTGGTTTGTTGTTATTCGAAGATAACACAAGGATACCACGCTTCACTCGTTGGTATGGATTTTAGTTCCGTTTATTTAAGAGAACTGAAAACCTGCGTCTCGCGGACTCGCAGGTGATGGAGAATAAATTAGCCATACTGACAATTTATTAACTTCCGCTGACTGCTTTATGTACGGAAACAATAAAATTGAAATATTATTATATAATAAATATTAAAATAAAGTAATAAAAATGGAACAAACAGGACAAAAAGTTGCCTGTTATGATGAATCAATAATCAACCCCAACATTTTTGTTCAATGATGAATCTGAAAGGTGAGAAAGGACAGATAGACCTAATGTCAGTAGTAAATGAAGATCTGTTTATTCTCGGCGTCAGCATTTGGCGAAAAACAGCCCAGTGTGTTCTCGAGGAGGTCATGATTAGGGAATGCAATCCCGAGTCGGGATTGCCCTTTCGGGATCCCTCGAGATTAGAATTTCCAATCCCGCGGGATCCCTACGGTTCGGGATCCCGAATACTTTTGTTTTTTTGTTTGTTTACAGATCTGAGTAGCAATTAACGACAACGCCTTGCATTTTTATATCAGCAATTTTAATAAAATATTCATTATTAACTAACCATCGCCTTAAAGTTTTTGTAGATGAACAAATAATGAAATAAAACAATCAACTTTGTTTTTTTCCACTTATATTTAAGCACTTGTTTCACTACATGTTTCGGAAACGTCCGTTTCCTTCATCAGGTGAATTAAGACTGAGGTATGTAGGAATGGTTGTCTGGTGTGTGTGTTGTGGATTCGGTAGAAGTGGAGGGGGTATCTAAGTGGTGGGAGATCGGGAACATTGTAAGAAGGGGTGATGTGAAGGGTTGTATTTGATTATTGATTATGTCATAAAAACATAAACACAACAAATATCATAAAAACATAAACCCAACAAATAACATAATCAATAATCAAATACAACCCTTCACATCACCCCTTCTTACAATGTTCCCGATCTCCCACCACTTAGATACCCCCTCCACTTCTACCGAATCCACAACACACACACCAGACAACTATTCCTACATACCTCAGTCTTAATTCACCTGATGAAGGAAACGGACGTTTCCGAAACATGTAGTGAAACAAGTGCTTAAATATAAGTGGAAAAAAACAAAGTTGATTATTTTATTTCATTATTTGTTCATAATGGATTTCCACAAGGTAAACGCCGTAACATTCAATTACTTGTTTTTGTAGACGTTTTTCCAAGCATCAGTCAGTCAATGTAGTAGAGTTAGTAGTAGTTTTTATTACTATGTTAGGTTGATAAAATAAAGCAAATATTATTCAAAGCTATTTTTATTATTTGAATGTGACATGAATACCTATAAGTTTTAAGTAATTACTAAAAGCTCTATAAAAGTACACAATTAAACATACAAAACATAAAAAAACTAAATCATCCACTTAATCTATGGCTGATTTTGAAAATGACTTCGTAGGAAGCTGAGCATGTCGATTGTTTTATCTAGGCGGCATCTTATTACAAATGCTAGATAACCAGCAGCTGAAAATGTCCTTTCGGACTCAATGCTGGTGGGGACCACTGAAGTAAACAATATCGTAGGCGAATTCTAAATATAGGCCTTTATTATCCCTACATTCGTACAGATTCATCTCTTTTTTATGAATATTACCAATCTGTCGGTAACGGAGAGCATGCAAGGAGAATTAGATTGATATACATTTAAAACTTTTTTTAATCCCGATAATCTCGTCCGATTTTTCGGTTCGGGATTGATCTCGTAAAATGACTCGAGATCTCGCGGGTTCGGGATTGCATTCCCTAGTCATGATCCATACCGGGTTACCAAGTACACCTATACAATAAGTTTACGAAATGAAAGCATGGACACTTACCGAAGAATTGATGAGACGATTGAAAGCTTTCGAAATGTGGATCTACAGAAGAATACTCAAAATAAGCTGGATGGAATCCAACTTGTTCTGGCTTGAACCCATAGTGTAAATGGCCAAACTTCAGTTCGTCTTCGATATTTCATGTTCTTATCTTGAGTGCATGATATCAATTTAATTTTAAGTTAATTTTTAATTTAATGGATATACAGGAAAAAAGCAATTAAATTAAAGTATTATTTATTATAAATATTTTTTGTAACTATAACATATATTCTATAACATAACATCGCTATAAAAGCTAATTTTTCGGTTGATAAATCAAATTATATAGATTTATTTATTTTTTAGAAAATTTTGAGTCCGTTCAATCGATCGGACTCAAAATTTGCAAACTGATTCTTTAGGACTAGGTCGGTAATATAGGCGACATTTCACCGTTTACCCCACCCCCTCCTCTGATCTTCCATCTGTACGTTTTGACCGATCTGACCCAAATTTTGTATACTTATTCTTTAGGACCAGTCGGATAATATAGGTGACATTTTATCTTCCCCCTTTAACCCATCCCCTCCTCCGGATCTATTTTATGAACAAATCTACACCGCTTGACCGATTGGACCCAAATTTAGTATTCCCGATGGGAAAAATATTTCTTCCCTAGACATCCTATCCAACCCAACCTCAATTAAATTGAAATATTATTTTAATTAGAGGCTTTTCAAAACAATGGAACCTTTGTTTTCCCTCACAAATTTATTTTCAACAAACCTAATCTTTAACCCTTGCAACACCGGGTACGAACAGCTAGTTTTAAATAAAAACGAAAAGGAGGAACGTCAATCCCTCTTTTTTGTTAGAAAAATATTGATGAAAATAAATAATTCACTCTTTCAGTTACAAAACATAGAATAAGTTTTATAATGACTATACCATAAACATTGTATGCGAGTTGGCTTCGCACAAATAAATACATGTAAAGGAGTTTAATTATTTGTTAAGAATCAAACCGACCTATTCTGAAAATAACAAAATCTACGTTAAAAAATAGACTGGTCGTATTTATTTATAACCGTGTTTTTACTTAACTAATTTACATTCATGAATTTTTCAATTCCACGTGTAATCTTTGAAAAGTATTTGTGAATCTACAAGGTTTACTTATGTTTGGATGAGAGAAGTATAAGGAAGGGAAGTATATGGAATTTATAAACACTAGTTATTTAAAGCCCAAGACAGGATGTAGAAATTGCTCCGAGTATGTTGCAATATAACTTTTCTATATATTTCTACATAGACTATGATGCCACATAACATCATTTTAAATCAAAATATGTACATCGACATTTTGTTACACATACACGGTTGTAGAATCGGATCTCCACGATGTCTGAGTGTTCTATAAAATACATATTTATTTGATGTCGAAAGAATACGGACGTCAAACAGATATATTAGGTCCTTACATATGAAATTGGCGTTTTGCCGTACTGGCAAATTTGATCTCAAATATCTTCTCTTTGGTTAGGAATTCCAAATCGAAATTTATACAGCTATTTACTTGTGTTTTATTTACTATTTCTTATTTATTTATTTATTTATTTGTGTTTTGAAAATTATAATTCATTTGTTTTTTCCTCAATTGTTTTTTTCTTTGCGTCACTCAGTTTACAAAATGAAAAACTTGAAATATCGCGTTATTTACGAGTACGAGTTCCACCGTGGCACCAGTGCTGCAGAAACGGCTCGAAGGATTAATGATGTGTATGGCGACGGTGCCGCAAAAGAAAACACAGTGCGTTTTTGGTTCCAACGTTTTCGTTCTGGAAATTTCGACCTGCAGAACAAGCCCCGTGGACGGCCGGAGACCAAAGTTGATAATGAAGAATTGAAGGCTATTGTGGAAGCGGATCCATCGCAAACCACATCCGAGTTAGCTGCAGGCTGCGGTGTTAGTGATAAAACTGTTTTAATCCACTTGAAGCAAATTGGTAAGGTGAAAAAGCTTGAAAGGTGGGTACCTCACGAATTGAGTGAAGCCAATCAACAAACGCGCGTTGACTGCTGCGTTGCATTACTCAACCGGCACAATAATGAAGGGATTTTAATCGAATCATTACCTGTGATGAAAAGTGGATCCTGTACGATAATCGGAAGCGCTCATCGCAATGGCTGAACCCTGCCGAACCAGCCAAACCATGCCCCAAGCGAAAATTGACTCCAAAAAAGTTACTTGTGAGCGTTTGGTAGACTAGTGCTGGTGTCGTTCACTACAGCTTTCTTAAATATGGCCAGACGATTACGGCAGATGTCTACTGTCAGCAACTGCAAACCATGATGGAAAAGCTAGCTGCTAAACAACCGAGGCTGGTTAATCGCTCTAGGCCACTGCTGCTTCATGATAACGCTAGACTGCACTGCACAACAGACGGCTACCAAATTAGAGGAGCTTCAATTGGAATGTCTAAGACATCCACCGTACTCTCCGGACCTTGCCCCAACAGATTACCATTTTTTTCGAAATTTGGATAACTTCTTGCAAAGGAAAAAATTCAACTCCGATGGGGCAGTCCAAACCGCCTTCAAAGATTTTATAGATTCCCGTCCGAATGGTTTTTTTAGTAAAGGGATCGATGAACTACCTATGAGATGGTAAAAGTGCATAGACAGCAATGGTACATACTTTAATTAAATAAATATATTATAATAAAAAAAATCGGCTTTATGTTCCTCCCATACTAAACGCCAATTTCATATGTAAGGACCTAATATATCATCATGTAAACCAGAAAACTAGAGTTTTTGCTAAAATATAAGTATTTTATGCATATTATATAAAATAAGTAGGTTAATACTAAAATTATTTTGAAAGTTTTATTATTTTTAAAGTTTAATGAAACCAGTTTTTTTTAATATGCATATACTAATTTCTTTATCCAAATTGATCAGATATTCAATTAAAGCCAACATTTTCGTCACAGTAATAGAAATATTGACTTTTGACCGATGTCTTATATTTTTGAGTGTTGGATTAGGTATAACACATGTCAAATTTTTAAACTCTTGGATATTCAACTTTTTTTTCTTATTAATTAATGTGTCTGCTTTCAGGCTACATTAGCTTCTAGAGAAGAACAGTGTTCAAGTTTGAGCATTATTTTTTTCTAATTTTACTATTTTTCTACTGCTTTCATATTTTTTTTTTATTTTTCTTTCAATTTGTATTATTCTTCTACATATATTTTTCTTTAGTCAACATGAGATTGCCGCCAGGCTAAATTTGCATTTACTAGCAACGGGTATGCTAGTAAAATACTAATCTAACGATAGTCAGTGGTAGTTTTTTCATTGCTTTCTTTTTCTTATTTCAGATAACGGTACTGGTACGATAACGACACAAGGACCTGAACAAAACAAAAATAAAGTTTTTATATCTTATTTAAATACTTGGTTGTTATCAAATAAAAGCACTCGTGGCTTGGGATATAGAGTTCTTGGAAATATCACAAAGTAGTACAAAAAATATTCCAAATACACCTAAGTACATAATACTTCACAGTATGAATAATTTAGAAATGGAGGAAGAAGCTGTAATGGACCTTGAAGCGCAGCTATCTCCCGGAGCATTCTTCTCGTCCACCCAGGCCGTGGGGGATATCCTGACAGCCAACTCAACTTTCCACAATGACAGCTGGACCGGCGGCCTTGAGGGAAGCAACGGTACTGTCATCAATCAATATTTCTTCTATGAGGTAAGATTTCGTTTAATTTCCATTTTAATCAATTTATATGATGCTGGCGTTTTTTTAATTGACGATTAAAAAAACTGCCAGCACTCTCCGAATAAACCTGAGATCAGCGATTCAGCTCTCAGATTGATGATAATACTTAAAAGACAACAAAAATAGCACATTGTAGTTAATTGTTCGAAGAGTACATTTTTTCTGAATGAAGGTTTAAAGTTCGCGGTGACATTATTATTAAAATAAAACACAATCACTTTGTTCTCACCACTTTATTAGATGTACATTCTACATGTTTCGAGAAAAATGTTTTCTTCTTCAGGATTGTTTGAAATATAGATAAACCATGCAAGTGTGTTGTGGTAAAGGGGTGGGTGAGAGGAGGGGGGAGTCGGAGGTGTTAATTAGGTAATGTCAGCAGAAGGGGGTAGATTCTTAAGTGGAAATATATTCAATAGTGGGTTGTGCACATATTTTGTCTGGTTATTTATTATATTTGAATTAATATTGACACTTTTCATAATTTCAAGTATTTCTAGATTATTTATCTGTGGGATCTTATGACTTGTATGTAAAAATTTTAAACCTGTATTAATATTAAATGAATGGTCATATTCCATTAAGTGTTATGCAAAATCTTACTCAAAATTGCTAGTTAAAGCTTTGATAGTAAATTTTTGCGTAACATCTAGAAATCGATATCTAGTGACACAAATGCCCATTTTATTATATTTTTATTATAATTACAACTTAAACGACTAGCACGTACAAGTATTGTGTGTAGAAAATAATTATAATAGGCGACAACTAAAATGAGTTTTTTTAAAGAAATTTCTGCTCATCAAAAATCACAATATGGTCATACGTAAAAAAACTGTTTTATGCCGAAAATCGATAAAGCACGAAAGTAAGTAGGCATTTTTAACTTTGAACTTTGGAAAAAGCATATGTTTTTTGATTTATCGCATCACATGTCTGGGATGCTGCGGCGATTTCTTATTATCACAAGTCAATGTCTAGTTATATTTGTATCATTTCAAAAACAAATAAGAATAATTTAACTACATTCAAGTATTATCAATTATATTTATCATCTCCTTAGTCGTCGTATTATTGTATTGATATACATTTTTAAACAATATGAAAATATCAAT
>JADDOH010015606.1:0-33496 GCA_016648135.1 Agrypnia vestita
GGGTTGTTACAGATTCCAGAAATTTCTTCATATATCTACATCAACTTTCCAAAAATTTCACGTAAAAAATGCACTATTTAAAGTGTGTTTCTCATACTTTCGATAACTTTGAAGTGTATGTACTTTGTAGTGTTCGCTTTGAAATGAGTGAAAAAAGTGTACTATTTGAAGTTTATACTTTCAATAACTTTGGTGTAGTTTGTAGTGTGCACTACACATCAAAATGTGCGAAGTGTGCACTTCAATGTAGTGTAGTACTACATTGTAGTAGTGAGTACAGAGCGGACCCATCACTACTACAAAGTACATATCTTTTGATAAATATCATACTTTCATGGAAGTAATTTCTGTCGAATATTTAAAAATTTTCGCTTTATAACAAGTGGAAATATTGTCGACAATCTCTCTTACCGCCTGTGTACTTCAAATTAATAGAAAATGTGTTTATGTGTGTGTAAGCGTTTGACATGTATTCGTTAGACGATCCCGCCACACCCCTTCTGACCTTTTCAATATTTTCATTTCAGAACTGTCACCGCCACAGATCACCTTTGCGAAACCGCCGGCGGCCGAGCTCCTCCCGCGAGACTACTTCATATTTCATACCTTGATAAAAGGAAATGGAAAATCCATACCGACGACGCACACACGTTCATTCATACTTCCAAGCCTGTGTTCCCTGCGGGATAACAGTGATGGCGACGGGATAAACAGCAGTGATCGTTTATCATCTTATTTCACGACCTCTGCGCCATCTGAACAGGTGTTGTACAGCTTCGTGGGTGCAGAGACACAACGGATTGGCACGGTTTGGACGCTCTGTGCTACAGGGTCGATTTTCATCTTCTCCAAGCAGATATATCAAATATATGTGAATGGGAAAGACGACACAAACCGTTGTTACATCCTTCACTAGGGCCCAAAAAACTCATAATGAACGACCAAAATCTAACAGAAAGATCGAATGTTTAACATCTGGGTGTTAGATTTGTGAGCAACCTAACATTTTACGATCATATAGAGACCATCAGTGATAATGCTTTGAGAGTATTAGGATTTGTTCCCCGCGTACTGAGAACTCTTTACAACTCCTCGGTGCGAAGTTGAATCGATGAGTTGAGGGCTACATGAGAGCAAGTACTTTCTTATGGTGGAGAGAGTCCAAAATAAGTTTCTGAGATATGTCTACATGAGAGAGTACGGACTTTATCCTTGGCTCTATCCAACCGAGTTTCTTCAGGGTATGCTTGGCTACAATAGTTTAGAGACTAGAAGGAATGTGTATTTGATTACACATTTTTATCGATTGCTGCGCGATATGATAATCCTGAAATTACGCGGACAATTGATTTGTACGTTCCTGATTACCTTAAAAATCGTCAGCATAGATTGTTTCACATTCCAATATACTGGACTAATCTGCCGATGGTTATTCCTGCTGGAAGAGCTACCGCTATGCTGAACAATATCGCTTTAAGTATTTATATATTCCATGTGTCTGAAAGGGTTTTCCAAAGCAGGATTCTCCTACACTTTCGACCAGATTTTGTTATTTGTAATTTATTAAATATTTTTATTTTGATACCTATATATTTTTTTTTTTTTTTTAAATTTAAAAAAAAATAGAGATGTGAACACGGAAATACGTGTCACATCAATATTCTTACTATTTTCAAACTAAGCTAAGCGCTTGTACTATGAAAATAGGACTAACTTGCTAGTCTGGAGTGAGGATCGAACCCGCAACCTTTGGATCACGAGGCCAGTGTCCTAACCACAAGACCAACAAGCTACTCGATATATACTCTCATCATATGTATGACTTGAATACTTTGTTTGTAATATACATATTATCAACAAAAAAAAGAATTGAATTGAATATAGATGTTAAATGACTGATTTACAATATTCTTTTTCTTATTTTTTTTTAATAGATCTGTCAATCTGTGGTACAGAAAACTACGGTTCCTGGAATAATGAGGTCCAGCTATTCTTCCAGCTTCTAAGTAGTCTTCCAGATGGGCGTCATCCAGAGGGGACTTCATTTGCTGCACGAGTCTGTCACTGTCCATTCTTGCTATGTGTGATCCCTCCATAATTTCATTCTATCGAACAAATAATGAAATAAAACAATGAACTTTGTTTTTTTTCACTTATATTTGAGCACTTGTTTCACTACATGTTTCGGAAACGTCCGTTTCCTTCATCAGGTGAATTAAGACTGAGGTATGTGGGAGTGGTTGTCTGGTGTGTGAGTGTGGATTCGGTAGAAGTGGAGGGGGTATCTAGATGGTGGGAGATCGGGAACATTGTAAGAAGGGGTGATGTGAAGGGTTGTATTTGATTATGTTATTTGTTGTGTTTAGGTTTTTATGAATTTCAAGTGTTTCTAAATTATGTTGTTTCAGGCCGTATGTCTGTTTATGTAGGATGTGTATTTTTGTATTGCTGATATTTTCTATAATATGATTGGCGTACTCCGAAAAATTATGATTTGTGAGGCACCTTTTATGTTCTTTAAATTTTTTTTCAATTGATATGCCTGTCCGACCTATATATGACATCTCACAATCCCCAGAATCTAGAATGTGGGGATTGTGAGATTTTTTCTTATTTCTACATTAAGAAAACAAATTGGAAATACATCAACATATCAGCTTCTATGCTAGTATAGGTGACATATACACGTTTTTGGTGAACTGCCACAATAGATCCCGGCCCGAAAAAATTCCAAACGACCGCACACAACGCATATCAATTCACGCTTGATAAACATCAAACTTCAGTGCATTGACCGTTGACGTTCCGTTAGTCCATAAATGGAATGATATGTGTGAATGTCTAAGCTTTCTATGCTTAAATGTCTTCTGTTGTTTCTTACTTTTCAAAATACGTACGTATCTGTTGGTGACGTGTCGAAGCATGCTGTCAAATCTTATGTCGCGATCGGAGATTTTGTTTTTTCTGTTTATCTCTAACTGATCTTTGCAAACTCAAAAACGCAAATATTTTTATAAATTTTAATTAAATAATTTTGTATAAACCACTTAAATAATGACTCTACATCTACCGGCTTCGATACCACCGTATCTTCATCAAGACTGACGTACTATCCATTACCTATCCAAGTAGACAAATAAATTCTGAATGGGGGGGTGGCTACAGCTATGGTGGTGGTAATTGAGGGGTGGACGCCGAAGTGGGAAATACATCTAGTAGCGGGTCTGTACGTCAGTCTTCATGAAGATACGGTGGTATCGAAACCGGTAGACGTAGTCATTATTTAAGTGGTTTTTACAAAGCTATTTAATTAAAATTTATAATTATGTCCACCCACAAAGTTAACGCTATAAACATCGCAAATATTTTTATTTATTAAAGTATTTTTATTTATTTAACAGGTCATAAATGACCCTAATAGATAGGCGTTGTCATTAAGTAAAATGTAATAATTTTTTTATGAGAATTAGAGGAATAACATGTTACAAATTACACTTTCCATGGTTGAAAAATTTGAAACAATTTTATTCTTCATGTGTCCTGTTTGTATGTTTCTGTATAAGAATCAGCATGCACATAAACGTAGATTTAACGTATACTTAGTTTTATCTCTACTTAATCTCTGCGATTTATCTCATCGCGTTTTGTGTAGGTACGGGATATAATGGTGATTGAGCTTATATTCTGCGCTTTGTGATATTTAATAAGATTAATTAGTTTGTTTATTAGGGATGATATTTCCGATGCACTGATATTTAAATGTCAGCGAGTAAAGGTTGCTACCCTCCTTCCCCCAGCTGGGGCAGATTTGTTTTGTTCTGGAGCGATATTAGCATAAGGTTAAACGGACTTGCGGTCTTCCTGTGATTGGTATTCCCTCAAAGGTTAATTAATGAACCGCAGTTTAAATGTGAATAAATTATTGCGAACCTTCAGCGTAAGTCGTATTTAGAGATGCTAAATAATTTATGCACTGTCTGCACGCCTGGTAATATGTCACTTGTCACAATACTGTAACGAGGCTAAAAAGAATCACGTACTCATGTCAAGTAACAGTTGTTTAAAATGATCACAATACTACCGAAGATTCCAGAACGGCCTAGCGTAATCTACGGCTTACGGGAAATATCGAGAAACATTTGAATTATTTGAAAAAAATGAATATTGTTTGAAAATACTTCCAGGTTTGGAGCAAAATAAATCTATTTTTGCATGTAACCTTGCCAAAAAAATATAGAAAAAAAAGATTGGAGAGTAAAACTCTACAAATCGTGATTTAGATGGAGAATAGAGCTATCGGCTGAAGCTATGAAAACCGAATAAAGGCGAATTTAATTCTGAAGTGTATTCGGGACGTTTATTTTCAGCACACTCGATAGCGGCGCGGTACTCGTTCATATTATTATTTTTTTATTTTCCTTATTTTATATTTATTTATTATCTCCTATATTAACAATTGACTCATGTAAAAATGTGCTTGTCTTCTGCTTCCCATACACAAGTTTTTAGCTTCGATAGGGCAGTAAGAAATAAAACAGAAAATGAAATTTTATAAAGCTTACTTTTTTATATATAAATATATATAACATTTTTAAACATATAAAAATATAAAGTTTTTGTTTCTTTAAATACAAAAAATTTCCTTTTTGAAATATTGAACTTATTTCTGAATGTCTCGTGCTTTTTTCTTGTTCGTGTTCATGTTGATTTGCATCAATTTTTAGTGTGGGGATTTTAAAAATAACTTTATATTGTAAAATATAATCTGCTTCATTTAATTGAAAGTCATCATTTCCAGTTTCAACTTTGTATTGATCCAAGTACACTTATTTGTTTTCAAAATTGTTTTCCTATGAAAACAATTTTCAAAACACATAAAGCTATCTTTATATGTACATTTTGCCCAGGACAAAGCATTTTCCTGCAACATTGATCGCCAACCTACATGAAAGACGATACAAGCATGAAAAGATTACTATGCGAACATCCTACAGTCCAGAGACTAATTCTCTTTATGCGGGTAAATTTATCGAGAATATTCCACAACGTTTGACAATAAACAACCTTATCACGACAGCAGCGCTGCTTGGTTCCCGCCTATAGGGGATGATATTCTCGAACATTGCAACCCTTGTTTGACTACGGCTACATTTCGCTTCATTATCTGTCTGCAAAATTTATGATTAAATAAGCAAGAGCATACATACAAGACTTGAGCATACATTCGACTCCTAAAATGTCAAAATTTAATATAAATACTAAGGTTTAATAAAACCTGACTCATATTCGGGTTGCCACAGACTTAGACGCGTAGGAAGCGGTCCAAAAATACTAAAGTATCTCTACGACCAACCGAAGATCTTCCTTTTGGAAGGAATATTCTTCTTCTTCTTCTTCTTCATCAGCCTTCGTCTTTCCACTGCTGGATATAGGCCTCTTCCTTATTTTTCCATTCTTCCCTGTTGTTGGCTAATTGTAGCCATTTCTTTCCCCCCACAGCGACAATATCATTGGCCTATCTCTTTTGAGGTCTTCCGATGCCTCTTTTATTTTCCCAACCCATTTCAGAACTCTGGAAGGCCATCTTGGAAGGAATACTCAAGGGAATACAAGGCAGGTGACTTTGTAGAAAAATTAGGTTAACCTTGAACTCCTAGCATTGTGTAAATAAATTGAAGAACGAAAAGCTTAGGTTAAGATAAGTGGGCGAAAGGAGCAACCGAAAAAGTAAAAAATGCAGATATTTTAGGAAAGCTGAAACAAACTTTGAGAATTTTGTTTGTTTACGAAATATCTCTTAAGGACTTTGTTGTTTTTATCTAATTTTGACAGCAGTAGTTTTTTTCTTGCACAAAAACGTTGAAACAAATTGACTAACGTCTTTGTTTCTTGCCAATTTTAATCACGTCATTTGTCTTTTATCAAAAAATTAAAAATAGTCGCATATTATTTTATTTTCTGACTAATCTAATTTTCTTTGCTAGATATGTATCTAAATCTAAAGAAAAACTCAACATATTTAACTTTAAAATCTATTTTATTGACTCATTCGTTTGTTCCACATATTTAAAATAGCCACCGTGAGTATATGTAGGTGTATGTACTCAATTGGATAGAAATTAAAAAAATACTTATTTATAATGTTCCCATATTTATAAATAAAATTTTCAATAACAAAATAAGATTGCCATATAAGAAAAATGTATATACACAGAACTGTGTAATGTACAGAGTTGTAAAAATATATAATGATATGCCAGAAAACATGATGAATATAAATAAGATGAATGAATTTAAAAACAAATGCTATAATTATTGTAAAAATAGTATAGAATTGCAGAGCATAAGATGTATTATTTATTATAGATTGTACCATAGATGAGATTAGATGTAAATGTAAATATTAAGGTTATAGATAATATATTAGTAATAGATTTAAGAATATAAAGTTTTAAAAACTAATATACAAATTGTAATATTAACTAACTTAAGAAATAAATATAAAAAAATATAAAATATGTGTGAGTGAAATAATGAATTTTCTGTACCCGATAACTTACGTAGTTTTTAATAGATTACATTAGTATTCACAGAAAATGCGGTAAAATATGAATAAATTCTAAAGATAAGGGCAACTAATTACATCGTTCCAGTGCAAACAAACTTATTACTGACTGTTGTTATTGACTGCATTTTATATAGGTATAAAAGCACGTGGCGTTTTCCGTTTTTCCGTTTACCGTTTCTCGTGTACTGTAAAAGTACAGAAGTCCTTGCTGTATTTAAGACCGATTGGTGAAGGACCTAAGGAAGGCCAAACGTCCTCAATGATATATCTTCCTTGGAGCTTCTGAACTGGAGAGAGCTGGCACAAAACCGAGATGAGTGGAGGAAGACTCTTGAGGAGGCCAAGAGCCAAAAGTGAAGAAGAAAATGGCACGTATTTTTAATATTAAAATGAAATAATACCTAAGATTTCTTAATAACATGATGAAGATTCCATTATATAATATATTCTCCATTTAAATGTCTCCCTGTCAATCCCCATCCCCCACTACAGGAATATCGACAGAGGACTTTGAATTTATGTAATATTTCCGTCTTGATGAAAACAGATTGGTATCGAAACCGGTGGAAATTAAAATTTAGATGTGTGGTTTATACAAAATTTATAGTTGTATTTGGAAATTGCAGATTTTAGGAAATTGGTATACAGTAAAATATTGTCAGGTGTCGTGGCTAGGGAGGAATGAATGAAAAGGCTGGAAATTATTTAGCGATTTATTAATTAATGATTAATTAACTATTCAATGTACAAAGTCACTTAACACTAACTTAACGCCTTTCTTTTTATTGCACTATTTCGCTCATAAATAAACACTTTATTTTCGCTGGGTAACACGTATTTAACATTCACTAGAACATTAAATCCGAATCTAACGTATTAATCTTCGGTTAATTTCACCACTTGTAAGTACTTCGCTCAATTATTCACACATTTATCGGATTATTGCACGGCTGGCGACGCTGGCTTCACGGCTCGTGGCCGACTTCTCATCGACCTGTCAAATACGACTACAATAACTACCGCCACGTGGCGTCCGTATTTATATCTAAAAGCTGATAATTTCATACATTCTGGATTACTCTAGTGTTAAGGAGAAGATTCTCGTGGCTTCTAGGTTTTTATAGGTGTTTCTCGAATGTTTCAGACGCCTCCCGAAGGCCATAGATTACCCTAGGTCATTTTAGATTCTTCGATAGTTTCGTGACAAGTGACACATCTCCAGGGATTCGGACAGTGCGAAAATTCTTCTTAACATCTCGTTATGATATGTTTAAATTGATGTAAATTTGTGCGCATTTAGAATACGTATAGATTTTAAATTTACGTTTACCGGGTGACGACAATGGATATAAAAATATTAATTTTATCCAGAGAGTGTAAAATAGATGAGAATATTAGTTAGCGACATAATACGAAGCGAATACAAGGCTGATGAAACGGGGATTATGCTAATCGTTTATTTCTTCGCTCTGTTGCGTTCTTCTTCATGACTGAAAATTGCGTTCTCGCCTCTCCCAAAAATGACTATTTTTACTCCCCTTATATTAACTCGTGGCGTCTGCTTGTCTTCTTGTCTTCTTGTCCGACGAAAAGACTTTGCATCCATTTTAATCTCCTTTCCCGTGATCTAATCGAGCTGAAACTTTGCAAGCAGACTCGTGGCGACGATCAAGAAGATCTATCAAATTTTCGTTAAAAAAAATGAATAAATTTTTGGATTTTTCAAATTTTGAATGGTTTTTTCGTACAACTCTGGTAGACGCGAAACCTGGTTATAGTATAATTTTGGATTTTTGGAAATTTTTTATTACTCCCTTTCGTAGCGTCGCCCGACTGAAGCCCAATGCGTAGGTTAAACAAAAAAAAATGTTTCAACTAGTAAATGAGAAAGGGAGTATAATAAAAACTTGATTTTTATGGGTTACTTTTTTATTGACATGTCTCCAACACATCTGCAGTTCGAAGGAGGAGACTACAATTGTGGATTCTCCTCCCTGGTTGCCTTTACTTCTATTACTTATTGTTTGGGTTTCAAACAAAAGCGATTATTATTAAGTTAAAAACAATCATTGGACCATTGCCTTAGAAATTTGAGCCAGGGTATTTGTAAATTTGTTAGCAAAAAAAGAACAAAAGCAGACGGAATATGGTGGAAATGCGTTGCTTAGGCACAGGTAAAGAAGATCTTTGTACGTAGAGTGAATAATGAACGAAGTTAATGTGAAAGTAATGCAGACTGTGGCATAATTTAGACGGTAAATAGAATAAAAAAAGACTCACTGAGATGAAGAAAATGGTGGCTGAAGGAATAGTGGATGTCCTAAAAAAGTCTTGAAATAAACAGATAAACAAAATATTGGAGGTTAACCGAAAAGCTTCAATAACAGAAAAGCGTGCATTAGGTGATAAGGCAAACTTGTTGTCCTAACAGAATAGTGTGGTGTTAAATCACCGCTGCCTAATCCTGTGGCGAATGGGACTAATGGTTAACTTCCAGGACGTCTCTGCCTGCAATTTTGCCTTGAATGGTGAGATGCAGGATACGGTATGTTTTAGGATGTCATGTTTTGGTTAAAATATTGCAATTTTAGGTTTATTTTTCAAAATGTGTCACGTATTATAATTAGCATATATGAAAACTAACCCATAAAAACCAAGTTTTTACAATACTCCCTTTCTCATTTTCGGATTTCGTGTCTACCAGATGCGTGGAGTATTTTCATACAACTTACTGAATTGTATGATAAAACCATTAAAAATTTGAAAAATCCAAAATTATACTATAATTATTAATTTTTTTAACGAATATTTGATAGATCTTCTTGATCGTCACCACGAGTCTGCTTGCAAAGTTTCAGCTCTATTGGATTACGGGAAAAGGGTTAAAAATCGATTCAAAGTTGAAGACAGACAAACAAGCAATCAGACGCCACGAGTGAAAAGAAAGGGAGTAAAAAAGTAACCCATAAAAAACAAGTTTTTACAATGCTTCCTTTCTTATTTTCGGATTTCGTGTCTACCATATGCATTTAAATCTCCATACAACTTACTAAGTTGTATGAAAAAACCATTAAAAATTTAAAAATCCAAATTTGTACTATAAATTTTTTTTTTTTTGACGAAAATTTGATAGATCTTCTTGATCGTCGCCACGAGTCTACTTGCAAAAGTTTCAGCTCGACTGGATCACGGGAAAAGGGTTAAAAATCGATCCAAAGTTTTTTCATCACTCAAGCAGACGCCACGAGTTAAAAGAAAGGAAGTAAAAAGAAAAAGAAACGAGTCTATGGAATTCCGTTAGGCGATCAACAATTTTCATTGATTCTAAAAGGATAAGAACTATACACAATCCAGGATATCCGAAACACTTCGGACGTTTTAGAATGTACAGGTGCTGAAAAGAAAGTCTAGAAAACATAAAATTGTACCAAAACATTAGCAAATTAACAATTTCTGTATTTTTTTCTTCTTCTTCATGTGCCCTGTCGGGTCCCCCCGACGTCGGCGATCATCTGGGAGAAAGTTTCCCTGTCCAGGGCAGTGCGGAACAGCTCTTCCACGCTTCTTATCCCGGTCCACTCTCGGATGTTTCGAAGCCAGGAATGCCGCCTCCTTCCGACCCCTCTGCGACCCTCAATCTACCCCTTCATGACGAGCTGAAGGATTTCTGTATAAAAAAGCGAAACCATCGCTACGAGACAATTTAATTTAATAACCGACGAGACCGCAGATAAAGCAAACGGGCGTTCCGTGCAAATAAAATCCAACAGCAAAATAAATCACCAGAGTACCTACATGCGGAATACTAGCGAATCAGTGCGATATGAACGGCGTGTATCACTGTTACTTAGTGGAAGATTCTTGAGTGACAATTGCGTATAAGTTTGTTCTGATGAATAAAAAAAATATATATTATTTAAAACCGTAAACATCCGAGAACATCAACATCTGAAATATGTAATGAAACGTCCGGTGAGAAACCAAACTTTACATCTTCATAATGACCGGAAAGTTTACTGTAGAACTGAAGAACTTGAGGCAATGGTTTGACCTAGCAATAATCTAGGATTTTTCCGGTCTTTTCCGAAGCTCAGTAAAAATGGGATGATACCTTACACAATAGCCAATGACCTTTAAATAAATAAGATACAAAAAGACCAAAAAAGAAATCTTCGTATATCACATTAGAGGTCATCCCTGTTAAGCTTAAGTTTGAGCAGAGCTTTCCTTTAATTACCTGCCACAGCGTAATTCTACTCGTCTCCATTCCTCTGGGATTATACTGAACACACAAGCAGGTCACCACATTGGCACAGTGTGGTGACTTTTAGACACGGCTTCTATGATGCACCTCCACAATGACCACGTGATCTTATCACCTGATTTTTGATTCAATCGCGCTTGAAAATTATAACAATAATTTATGTTAAGGTTGACTCATAAATAGGCGCCATTAATATTTATTCTATTTGCAGAATGAATAGAACCACAAAAAGCTTTAATCGGTTTGTTTATTTTGCCAACGGAAGACAGTAGAATTTTCGAAATAGGCTTGTATGTGTTAGCAAAAACTGGTTGAAAATGCCAAATTCGTGGTTATGTGGAGTTATGATATTTTTTACGTGAAGGGGCAAAGCAGTAGTAATAATTGATAATTTGGGTCGATGCCCGTGAAATAAAATTCCATTAAACGATTTATTGGTACAATTATAATGCTTTAATTTATAGAAATTAACTTTGTATACACCGCTTTTTTATTGAAAAAAATTCAACATGCTTCAAAGCCAATGGCTTCTTCATCAGGATAACAAATGTACAAAATTAAATTTTAAAATCGAAGTATAGATAATCCAAATATTAAAAAGTTATATATGGAAAATTAATAATAATAAAGTACCTACTTAACATGAAAATAAATTTAAAAGATAACTATTTGTAAGGATGACCTGGTTATTTATAATATTCAATTTACTATTAACACTTTTTCTTATTTCCAAAATTTCTAATTTATCAAAAGAGTGATCCATAGCCAAAAAATGGTTAGAAAATTCAGAATAATTATTACTATTTAAACACCTTAAATGTTTAAATAGTAATAACATTTAATGTATGTGACAAGAGGCAATGATGGATGAGTAAAGAGATACTGGTGACCAGAAAAAACTCTCGTTTAATGGACATCGATTTTATTGAAAATATTTTTTTTCAATTGAATTAGTTCGCGGAGTGCAATAGGTAAACGTTTGGATAGGACGGCGTTCGGAGAGAGAGTGGTACTAGTACTAGTCCCGGCGCACGGCCGGGACATCGGCGGTCGCATCGGGCGGATAGGACTCCTGGGTGGGTGGGTTGATGGTGCCAGCATCGTGCTTCGATTGGTGGTTCGGTCGAGGTGGCAGGTCAAGGTCCTCCACGCTAGTAAATTAAATGCAGAACTATCATAGTAGCTTATGTATAATATAATAATTATAATTATTAAATAACCTAGTTACGGCGGATTGCGTTAGGCTAGCTTTAAGTATAATAATGTCACGTGTCGTAGCTGCAGGAGGAATTAAAGAAAACGCTGGAACGGATTTATTGATTACTGCATAATTAATTAAACAACGTACAAAGTCTCTTAACACTATTAAATGTAACGCTAATATTGAATTATCACTCGTAAATAGATACTTTGTAATCGCTTGAACACTTTATTCACTATTCACTGGAACAATCCATCCAATTTCAGCACGTATTACTATTCGCTCCGGTTTATTTCGCTACGTAAGAACTTTTTCCACAATATTCGCTCAAATATCGCACGCGGGTAAGTACTTCACTTAATTATCAGTCGCTTAGTTGACACGCCTAATGGTTACACTGTTTTCGCTTCGTGATTCGTCGTTGGAAACGTCAAAATAACAATGACCCTCCGTGGCCTGGATCCGTTTATTTATACCCATAACGTTGAATTTTTCGAGCCTTCGAGACTTTTATAGTGTTTTCTCGCAAGTTCTCGTAATTTCCAGATGTTCCTGGAACTTTGGAGACGTCTCTCGAAAGCAGTAGACTATGTTAGGTTGTTCTGGAATCTTCGGTAGTATTGTAAACATTTCAAACAACTGTCACTTGACATGAGTGCGTGATTCTGTTTAGCCTCGTTACAATAATTTCGATAATATAATTATATAAAAAACTGTATAAACCATTTATTTCTCCTTTATCAACTCCTTTGAATTCATACTTCCCTTTAGTTTCTGCAACGTAACATTTTATTTTTATTACTTTCCAACCAGTGTACATTAAATAACTTAACTTTAAGCTTTTAGAAAAAAAACTACTCGCGAAACGAATAAACACAAAGTAGTATTTACACTGTAAACATTGTTATAAATAAGTACTAAAAAAATGAAGTGGAAATTCACCAGGTTATGCTTCAAACACGCCGTTTTGTGTTTCGAATCAGTTTTAATAACACAGAATCCTCTTTACTCAAAGGATCTTGTCTCAACAGATCTGTACTTGTTCAAATCAGGTCACTGCAAATGCGTTGAATTGGAAAACTTTCAGAAATGATGGAACATTTTCCCCTTCTTTTGTGAGACGCCCAACATGCATCTTTCAATGCCTCTTTGTGTAACTTTAAATTTATATATCTCTTTTATGTCTCGTACCTATGGAAGTTAGCATTGAACGAATTGAATGTATTGGATATATAAAGAACCAATCAGCAATAGACAAATGAAATACAATTTGGAAAGACAGGAACATTACCAGCTCCACTAAGGTCAGGAGGATTGTCAGAACACTAGTCTTCCCGTTCTTTCTGTATAGATCTGAATCGAAACAACAAGAGCTTGGGAAGGTAGACGCATTAGAGATGTGGTGATGGTGGCTTACGCTGCAAAGCCCATGGACAGCTCATCGAACAAACAACCCCATTATTCAAGAAATCAATATTGAGGAATGTCTATCTTCTACAATGTAAATGCCGCACATGTTCACGAAATATTTTGGATTTTGGACATATCACAAAATGTTTGGAGATTGGTGGTAGATATCCAACTAGATGGATGGATGGATATTGTGAAGTCTACACTTCAAGCAACCAACTACAATGCTGTAGATCAGAACAGATAGCGCCGGATAGTTTTGGCTGTGGTGTCATTACTATCAGTGACGATAACTGATCTGCCAAGAACATAGAGAAGAAATATAAATATGCTTAGATATTAAAACAATTACCAGTCTCGCAGGGGTTGGAAATCAGGATCCCGGATATGGTGGAAAACCATGGTTGTAGAACCTGTCAAGCTCTTTTCAACGGATTGTACTTACTAACATTTGCGCCGATAATATTTTTTCGATTCGACAAATTTATCCAACAATAAAATTGATATGTTACATGGGATTGATAACATAATCACATTGGTAGAATAAGGATCATTAATTTTCCAGTGTGAGGAAAAATAACACACTCTACCTAAGGAATCGTCCGGGTTTCATAGAATATCTATTTAGACACAATTTTTTTGGGTAGATTGAGGTAATGGGTGAAATAACACAAAATTAAATGATTCTAGTTGACCTAAAGGTAAAAAACGGAATGACAGGAAAAAGAACGAGCGTAACGGAGCCGTGCGGCTCGTTCCTGATTGGTTGGCTCGCTCGCATTGTTCACCTTACAAGTATTCGTTGTATGAATTTATATTTTTTGATCCAATAGACCATTGAACTGACAGAGCGCCTTTCAGGTGCGCCTTAGAGGGGAAGCCAAAGACTCAAGGGAACCTAATGGTGAGAAGCAGATCTTGCATCTCCTAAAGTAGGGAAAGGTTGATGAAAAACGTGGCCCTAGAAGAAGGAGAAATTTTTGCTAGTCAATGGCTTCAACGTGCAGAGACGTTTATTGTGAAGCTTTTATAATTAAATAAGTTCTCCGAAATTCCCCAAATTCGCGACTTAAAGTCCATCATCGATCGTACGGGAGAACGAATCAATGATTCAACACAATTCGCAGTTCACACTTCACAGCGATACGCTGTAATTTCCTTTCGCTCCTCGCATCGATAACTGTTCATCCCGAGACGGCGACTAATGAAAACCTACAGATTCTTCGCAGAGGAAAGCCGTTTGATCTCGATCCGGAGCAGGCTGGGGGATTAAGTAATTAAATATACTTGAAAGTCTTCGGGTAAGTGAATAATGCGGGATATGTGGCGTCCCCCGGCATGCGCCGCGGCGAGCCAGTTTCCGCAACAATCGCTACCCCAGCGCCAATCAGCATTCTCGGGGTAATTTGATGAAGAATCAAATAATAATCGTAGCTTTGACAGCAAATTTATTGTGTGGTGCTCTACGAGTAATAATCGTAATTTATATTGCTTACATGATAATGTATAAAGATTATGCCGATCTTTGTGTTTATTTCAAAGGATTATTTATATCAGTTTTTAGGTGCAGGGGCCTATAGGAACAGACATGCTTAGATAGTGATCTAGTCAAGATAAATAATCATTGAATAGCTTCTTTGTGCAGTGGTCATGATCTAGTGGTCAAGACACTAGCATGTTAGTATTCGGTGTTCGAATATCTATTTTTTTTTAAAAGAGAGATTTAAATAAAAAAAAAAAATAAACATATCTCAAAGATTCAGATAATACAAATCGCAACATCAAGTACTACTCCAGGTGTTGAAATTTTGATCACAAGATCATCTGAGAACAGATATAAGCTTGACATTGATAAAAAATTCAAACCACCCAAATATATTTATTCTCATTATACCAACATCAGGCATTCATTACCAACATTTTTGTATTCCGTTTTAACTGCAGCTGGGAAGATTTTTATCTTCTCAACTGACGAGCCAAACATCGATGGTCAATAGTCAACAATTGACAAACAATATGCGTCAAGAGAGGTACAAGGTACAATTCACCGAATACGAGGAGACTACAAAAGTCGCCTCCAAAGAATATAGAAGAAAAAAAAAGAAAAAAAAAAATGTTTACCTCTAAAGACGAGGAAAAAGAAAGGAGTTACGGACGTTACACGAAGTTACGATGGACGGACTTAAGGACGAACAGGCAAACAACGAAATTATTATAAGTGGCTGACCACATCTAATCCACGAAAAACACCAACACGACACTAGAACGGCTCAAAACTATACATAACACACGCCAAAACAAGAACAAGACAATCCCGACTAATTTGCAACGGATTAAAACTATCCAACGACCTACCACAACAGACCAAACAACTGACCACTGAAAAATTCAAAACAGATGTGACAAAAATGCTAAAACTCGGCCAACTATAAAAAAATGACTTTGTATCTAAATTATATTCCTTTATTGAATCATGTAAAAATGTTATCCATAAACCTTTTAGGTTTGTATTATATTTTAAATAAAAAAATAAATTTACTACGACTAATGTCGTCATATACACACGTAACCCATTCCTTCAAAACAATTTCACAGATCTGATAAATCCAATTGGCCATAAGCCATGGTTAAATATTAATCTTAATCTAATGCGCTGCACTGTGCAACAGATGGGAGATGCGTGTTTGCATTATTTTTGCAGCAGCCGCGAGGATCGTGGGGCAATTTCATCTCCTGCAATATGTATTTTTACTTATACTCCCGTAATGGCTCCATTACCGATACATTGAGGCATCCTACTATAATTTTTATGGAATAAGTAACGAACGGTCCGATCGTTCTACGCTTCCTCTCTTTGTAGCAATGAAGCACGTTTGCTCGGAACACAAAATAGGTAAAAAATAACCTTCCATCGTTTTATTTCATTTTATTTTTAACGAGACTTACAGAATTCTGGGAGGAAATTACATACTTCAAAAAACATTACTTATTTCAAAATCAGCTTTACTATCCCAATTACAATTCGAGCTGCTTTAGCAACGTACATAATTAAGTTGAGTGAAATTAAATTATTAATAATATTTTTTGTTTTTCACAAAATTTAATGACCAGCATGAATAACCTCTACAATCTTAATGCAAAATCCATCAATAATATACATATTTTCACGGGTTGCGGCTGCGGGAGGAGTTATTAATTAAAACGTTGAAATTTAATTACGGATTTACTAATTGCTGATTAAATAATCAATCAAACGTACAAAGTCACTTAACACTATTTAACTTAACGCTCAATCGTAAATAGACGATAAATAGAATTTTCGGTTTATTTCGCTACGTAAGAACTTTTCCAGATTATTCGCCTCGAATTATCGCTCGGCTTGGCCACACTGGCCTCCACGGCTGCCTTCACTTCTGTTTTGCTGTCAAGTGCACTAAAAAAACAACGTCATTACTCCCTCAAACGTCTTATTTATATCTGGCCAATGCTGGTATTGAACTTTCTAAGCGTTTCCAGTATTAAGGCAACGCTTCTCGTGGCTTCTAGATTCTTGTAGAATGTTTCAGATGCTTCCCGAAAGCCGTAGAACTTTGTAGACCATTCTCGATTCTTCGATAGTGTTTATTTATTGACTTTTTTACGTCCATTACGGGCTTTTACATAAAAAAATAATACATGAAATCAAAAAGTATATACATTAAATAATATCGTAAATAATCAGTAAAATATATAATATATGAATACATGTAAAGTACATGTATAAAAAGCAATAAGAGGTATAAGCAGTGAAAGTATCGGGTATAAGCATTAAAATATGAGTATAAAAATTTAAAATAAAAAGTAAAAATTTAATTTAAAACATAATATAAGCATTAAAATAAAATATGAGTATAAAAATAAAAAGTTAATAAAAAATAAATTTAAAAAAATAAATATAAAGAGATAAATAAAGACCGGTTCCCAATGGTCATATCATGTGGAACGAAGGCACCAAGGACCTAATTTTTAAGTAACTTTATTTTAATTATTTCAATTATCTTTATAAAGCAAAATAAAGTGTAAAATATTTGAAACACATCCAGTCAAGGAAATACGTATCAATATGCAAATGTTAAGATGCATTCAATTCAATCATCAAAGCTAATTGTCCCTTTATTAGGAAAGTTTTTTCTTCTTATTAATATAAATAAGTTACACTAAAGTATTTTTGCATATATTTAAGAATACAATTTATTTCATTTTGCCTAGTTAATTTAATACTAGTTGGTCAGTGCGATGTTATGATGAAGATATTTGATTTGTTTATAGTGTTTGTAGGCGTGGATAATGGTCGTAATTGTGAGCGTTCGCTAAACGAGGAGTCGTTAAGTAAAGAAAAAAGTTGCAGCCGATTTCCGTTGACCGGAAACGACATTGGCTGACCGTACCGCATCATAATGCAGTCGAAGAATCCACTTAATAAATGCAAAAATGAGCCACGGCGGGCCAAACAAAAGCCTTGCGGGACGCCAGATTGAATTTTATTAAAAATGAAAATGAGATACTTGCCGCGACCGGGCAAGAAAAATTATTATTAAATAATGCCAAAAGGTCAAGAACATTCTTTCAAAGAGAAAAATAAATTATTCATTTTCACGTTGGAAAAAATTTGCATGACAAAACAGTAATATCGCAATGCAGATTTTGCGGAGTGCTTCGACTACCAGGAGAGCGTCACGGAAATCAATTGAAAGAATTTTATACAGCTTCATAGCCATATAGAACTGCAGTATTGGATTTTACAATAAAATTTATTGCTACTTGCTAAAGGGGGAAGCAGGGTCGCACTGCAAAAGTTGCCAATTCTGTTCCTTACGCAAAAATCCCAATTACAAATAATTATAAGGGCTTAAAGTTTGAGTGTTTTGAAAAAGATTGAAATAATTTTTTTCGTTCATTTAACACTCCAAGAAGAAGTATCCAAAAATCTCAATATAACGATTCATTGTAAAAATAATGTAACATGCAACACCGAGTGTACTGAACTTAATCGTAAGTCTAATATTAAATATTTAGGAATAACATGTCAAATGGCAAGACCATGTCAATTTGACCGTGGAACGATTGACAAAATACTATTAAAATAGTGTATTACGCGTTGGTATTACGGTATGGTATTATGAGGTGGGGAGGGGCTTATAAGTCCACCGTTTAGCCATGGCATTCTCGTCTGAATGAGGTGGTGTTACAATGCCAAAATAGTGTCGTGTAATAGTAAGTAACACTATTGTTACAAATGTATGATATGTTTATGATCCCATAAAAATTATCATGAAAATTGAGTCATGATTCAAGTGAAGGCTGATTGGAAATGCTTAAAATATTAACCTAACCTAACCCAAGTATTATAAAACTAGCTAAAAATCGAATATTCCTCCTTTATTCCCCCATTGCTGAGCTTCTAGGTTCGATTCCTGGTGAGGTCACAATATTTTCTATACACATTCATTTTAATTTGTAATAAAGTTCCGTTAATTTAAATCTTGCGGAGCGAGCTCAGGCAAGTATTTCTACTTGCTTTACTTGGGATTATCACATCACTAACAGATTGTGTTGGGCACATCCCTACGCAAGCCAGAGAGATGATTATTGTTGTCTACTGTCAAACGACGTATGAAGGATCTAGTGAAGTCTATATTAAAAGTCTACATACATTTTATTATATTAAAGTGTTATTATTTAATAAAGACACCCTAAACCTTACAGGGATAAGCATCGAAGAAGTTAAACTTTCGTTCCTCTTGTGCCAGCTCCAGGCTTTACTTCCACACTGTGTCTAAAGATAATTTTAAATTATATTCAAAAGCGTATTCTTATTGTAAAGTCACAATTTTTTCAGAACAAAGTTCTGTGAAATTTAAAACCAAATAAATTAATCAATTAGAAAGACATACAGAAAAATCTAATCAACGAAAAATTATTTTGCTACTACCGGGATTCGAACCACGGATCTCTTCCTTTCCGGGGCAGGCGCGTTATCCAATTACGCTATAGAAGCCTTGTATATTTCCGTGATGAAAATGGACAATAAATGTTAATCAATTAATAAGTGAGACTTACACATAAGGTCGAAATATTTACGGATATATACAAGGCTTCTAGAGCGTAATTGGATAACGCGCCTGCCCCGGAAAGGAGGAGATCCGTGGTTCGAATCCCGGTAGTAGCCAAATATTTTTTCGTGGATTAGATTTTTCTGTATGTCTTTCTAATACTAATACTGAGATTCGAACCCAGGGCACCTCCTTTCCGGGGCCGATGCTCTGACCACTAAGCTATAGCAACCCTCTATGTTTCCATGAATATATCGACCTTATATGTAGTTCTCGCAGTGGATTGCTCTATGGACAAAAATAAAAATGAATCAATCAATTAAAAAATGAGAACTACAACTACGGTCGATATATTCACGGAAACATAGAGGGTTGCTATAGCTTAGTGGTCAGAGCACCGGCCCCGAAAAGGAGGTGACCTGGGTTCGAATCCCAGTAGTAACCAAACATTTTGTATGTCTTTCTAATTGATTAATTTTTTTTTTTTAAATACTTCCATATTTAGCATTTTTTGAATTTTGAGGTTAATTTCTGTCGCTGCTCAATTGATATTTTTAAACTCTCAATTTTTTTTATGATTAGCATTTTTATCACTATTAATTTTCAATATTTACAGTAAAAATACGACGCCATTTACGCTAGAAAACGCATTTTTACTCGTTTAATTCATTACCGTAAAACGAGTGGAAATGATGGCCGCCTACGGGTATTTTCCATCGCGGTGCAGTGTTCTGAAAATTAAGTTATTATTTCACTCTCTCGCACATACACGATTTTCGCTCTAAATATCGATCGTAAACATAATACGCTTATTGGAGTTTACTGGAAGACTCATCAATGCATCGTTGAACAAGTGCACTTGTCCGAAATGTTACAGCTTCCCCCTGGCAACCCGTACTCTCCACCTACCGCTGCAGAATTGAAATCGCCATTTTAGAAAGCGTTTACACCATCTTAAATAGGCCAAATTCCAATGAAACACTCGCCGTGAGATATTTGAAAAAAGCCCAGCGAAAACTATAATAAGTGAAAGTCTAAAGAACAATTAATGTATATTATAGATGTCTCACAGAGACGAAACTGTATATTTTTTATTTTTTTATTAAGGAAGAGTAGGTATAGAAGTCTGTTATGGATGTATAGGACTTACGACCTATCGTTCGGTTGGCTTAAGTGATCGCTTTACACATATGTAACGTTCACATTTCCACCATGATAGAATACCACGTCTATTAATTTTTTGGAAGTTGTATATATTTCAATTATATGCCACGTTTCACATGTGAGTTGCAAGGATCCTCACCGCGGCCGGCCACAAAGCTTTTGCCTTCCCCTTGAATGACCATAGATGTCGCTAAATGAGACATCTATATTTGATTTTGGAGATTTTTTAGCTATATACTTTATCTTGTCTAATGGAATTCATCCGAATTTCTATCATTACACTAGTTTACGCCAGAAATATTATTTGAATTAATTAAACTCCTTTTTTTACCAGTATTGATGTAACTGTGACAACAATCCAGTTCTGTTCTGAAAAATTTGGACGTACTCAAAATATTCTGTCTAAAGAACAGCCTAAATTCCGTGGTATTTAAAATTAACACTAATAAATTTTCTGAATTTTCAAATCATCTTTTAAAGACATAACATGGTTTAGATAGAGATTACATCATTGAAATTTTATGTATACTCGTAAAATATAGAGACCTTAATTAAGATAATTAGGAAATATTATATTACAAATTAAAAAATTTCTTAATGCTAAATTAAATATTGTAATTAATATATAAACATTTTTAATGTGCTTCCCATTTTAATGTCTTATTCTCTCCCCAAAAATAAAAGATTAATGAAAGGGGTTGAAAACTCATTGAGAAATCGTCTACCTGAAGTACAAATTTGACGGTGAACCAATGAAGATCTTCTTCTTCTTAAAATTAGGCAATCCGCCCCCAAAGAGCGATTTGTGCCATTTTACAAGTTATATATGTGAGATGTTTCTAAGAAAGGGTATGACCAATCATATATTTATGTCATTTACCAACAAGAACCTTGATATTATCGCTATCAGATTAGGCGAGTTCACAGCAAGAAGATGGCAAATACTGGTTGGGAGTTGAAATTCAGCCTCGATCAGCTCATTGTAAAGGGCATTAGATTTTCGCAATGGGCAGGCAAAAAACATGTGATCAAGAGTCTAACCAATGAAGATGTTGCCTTAAAAATCTACACGCTCATATAAAATCACATGGCATTGGTAATATTTGTCTAAGAAGTGGACTGCGGTGAACAAAGTCATGGAGTAGATGCCTCGAACTGGGAGAGGAGTGTTGACCGTAGTCAAGCTCATTGGTGACATCAGAAGAATGGTAGGTGATAAATGAAAGACAGAGCACGAATTGGCATCCTCCATTGCTATCATCGGCCCTCAGCCATTGGAGCAAGGCGGTCTCTCATATTTTCAAAAATGTTCTCAGGTTTTCACGGCCGTTCAGACTCTTCTGGGTGTAATTTTCTGGGATATTCTGCCATTTATATCTGACCTTTCTGGCTGACGTTTCGGATACCCTGGCAGGGTCCATCATGTACGTGTTGTGATGGGTGATGTGTCAAAAGAAAATATACTAAATGTTGAAAAAAATCCGTCTTAAATTCTACATATACATATAGCTTGATGGTCTTGTGGTTAGAACACTCGCCTCGTGATCCAAAGGTCGCGGGTTTGAACCTCACTCCAGACTAGCGAGTTAGTCTTATTTTCATAGCACAAGCGTTTAGCTTAGTTTGAAAATAGTAAGAATATTGATATGACACGTATTCCGTGTTCGCATATCTATTATTTTTTTAAAATGTAGTATCTGTTAATTTCAATATGAAACCATTTAATTTACTGTATATTTTCATATAATGTTTAAAAAAGTTTAATTTTCCTTTATATTTACTGTTTTTGAAATGAAAATTCAATTTTTTTAACATCGTCCGAAAATGTAGAGATTTACTCATTTATGGATGGATTAAGATAGTAAAACGAAAATAGAATTTTCGCGAATATTTTTGGTTTTAGAAATAATTATAGACAATATATTATTATTATTATTAAAAATACTGTATTTCTACGTGGAGACCTGTAATTGGCCATCTATATTGTATCAATGTTTTCTATGCTTCTTTTTTTGTGCTGTTGGTCTTCCATAAACATTAAATAAATAAATAAATAAATAAATAAATAAATACTACTGTAGGTCTAGTAATATTAGGAGTGACATTGAAAAACGCCAAACAGTTTGTACACCTTGAAAGTAAGATCCCCAGAGATGCTAGAATATAAATATAAGTCGATTGCAGCATAGATCAGCCGAGGCTTGCATTTAACAATTTTTGAGTCAAATAACATAGATCTAAACAATGATATAATAAACTGTAGATAAGTTACAACCGTGAAATCTTGGCAACTCAAAAGTAAGTTTAACTGCCTTACTTGCAATCGTTATCGAACGGACCTTCTTTGTGATCGGGCGCGACGCTACGCCGAAATAAAAAGTCCCCGGGAAAAAGGAACAGAGTATCTTAGACTATTGTAAGAATGAATATGTTATTTAAGTCATCGTGACTGATTTTTCTGTCTACACTCAGCGCGTTTGTGAAATAGTGTGATCGTGATTTGTTGTCTCTTTCAACGCAATATTTGCTACATATGAAAGTCGGCTAGTATGGGAATAACGTCTCTATATTATAATACGTCAATGGATCTAAACTTGACCAAACATATGTGTGGAGCATCTTAACGTACGGCTGTTAGACACAGTGCCTCACCGAAAGAGACAGAAGAGGTCTATGAGATGTAACGCTACAGGAGAATATAAGGAATTTCCTTCCGATGTTCAGGATGATTTAAATAATAGATTACATTCGTGGAATGATTATTATTGGAATCGGTTAACAAACGAAGATAAAAATGTAATTTTAACATCTCCGCCGATTTCAAACAGAAATCTGATAAAATAGATCGGGTTCGTTACCACGAAGCGGTTATCGTTACGGCCTAGTGATGTAACGCTTCATTTAACCGTAGAGCGGATGTGGAAAATGAACTACTAAAACGCGTTCTCATCGATAATTTCATCGTCATTTTATAAACGACGTTTTCATAAAAGTTACTAAATACGATTTTTTTAAAAATAAAATGCGTATAAATGTATTTACGTTCATCCTGACGCCCATTATTTATTTTTATTTATCTATTTATTTATTTACAGGAAACTAACAGTACAAATGACGCAAAGAGTGTCGAGTAGCAGAAATATAACACTTAGTAAATTGCATATCCCTGTAATATATACCACATTTAGAGGTGTGAAATGGTTTAACGAATTGCCGGTTGAAATGAGGATTGAAAAAAATTATGAGGCATTTAAGAAAAACGTTAAAAAATATCACCAGATTTAATAAAAAATTTATTTTATTATATATGTAAGCCACCTACTTATGTATATAATAAAATAATATATTTAAAATGTAATGATTCTCCTCTCTCACACACGAGTTTATGTCACTCATGTAGAAGATTATTGTAAAAAAAATCTCTATTTGTAATTTAAAAAAAAATTAAAATAAGCTTACACATGAAAATTACTTTTTTTTTTATAGTGCCATCTCCTATTGAAAGTCCTCGATAATATTAATAATTACTACTCTATTACCGCTGTACGAAACAACTCAGTCGAGTTACACTTAAACCAGCCCTTCAAGTTAGGCAGCCATGAGATGCGACGTTTTCCTACGCTTCTTTTACCACTTATTTTCTCCCGGATGATGAGTTGGTTTAGATTACACTTTGTTCTTCTCATAATATGTCCGAGATACTCCAGATTTCTCGTCTTGATAGTCCACAGCACTTCTTGGTCTTTTTTCATACGCCGGAGGACTATCAACATTCGTCACACTATCCACCCAAGAATCTTTCAATATGTCGTCTCTATTCCATTTGACTTTGAGCAAAATTTTACCTGATGATGAACTTCGAACGTAATCAGTTGATATTTATTGTGATCGGCTTCGAACTCTTCATTATTTCATGTTCTTTTCTTCTGTTCGTCATGATCTGATATCTTTTAAATTCGATAGCATTACCAATATTCATTTTATGAACCCTAATAATCATCGTCGTGCCATCATTATCTTTGAAAATCTAATATTCAGTCATGGAAGCCAAATTTTCTCATATATTTGTCAATATTATAGCCATGTCCTGTGGGAAGTCTTGTATTACTTCATATTTCTATTGTATAAATTTAAAAAATACCTTTTCTTGTAGCTTCTTCTTTTTCAAAGAATAACGCAAAAGAATTAATTTAAATAATCTTCTCTTTCTCTCTCTTCTTTCCTCCACTTCTTGTACACGTTTGTAGACCACTAATGTCACAGCCATCTTTTGATATCTGGTTCAACTTATTCACATCCATGCAAGGTATTTCGCGCAGGTCCTCTGTTGCTAATTAACGTCATCTCCTCACTCAAATGCGCCATAAAAGGATGCGTTGTGTAGAATTGGTATTAGAAGAATGAAAAAATTAAAAATTAAAACAATTCACTTTGTTTAAACCACTAATTTCATTTAAAAACACTTAGCACGTACAATACAAGGTATACTTACAGTATACCTTGTATCCTCCTGAAGAAGAGACAATTGGTCCCGAAACATGTTGAGTGTTTTTAAATAAAATTAGTGGTTTAAACAAAGTGAATTGTTTTAATTTTTAATAATATAAAATATTACCACAAAATGAATTTGCATTTATTAAAAAAGAATGAAAAAATTGTCAACCTAGTATTTTTAAACATTTTTCAAAAATAACAATTAATGTAAATAGCGTTTTTTAATTTTTAAAGATCTTTGTTCAAGTAATCGCTACTGTTTTTCAATTTATTTTATATGGTTTCTCGAGATCACGGAACTGCAAATAATAATTGTGTATGATGACATGGATGATTTTTTGCCACCAATTGTGATGACTCCTCTTCTTCGCCTTTCAGCTCGATCCTACTCCTAACTGAGTTTACGCCTTGTTAGAGGCAAACAAGCTATCTATCTACGTCGGGTGAAGGCTCTACGGCTTTTAACGTAGTATTTCCAAACACCCTCGCTTTATTCAAGACCTCCCCAGTTCACGTTGTGTAATTTTTTGTTTCGAACTATAGGGGATGAATTGGTTTAGTGGTAACCCTAACGCAAGCTTTTCTTAAATTAAATACTGGGGTATGAAGTTCGTGAATGTTCATGGAAAACGCAAACAAAACTACCTAGCACGTCAATTAAGCCCTACGGTGCAATTGCTAAACATACTATGTTCCGTGGCCCTATATTATTTACCTATCATTCCTACGGACTGAAACCACTGCATCTGGTGTAGCTGCGCTTCCAGAGTGCGCGATCCTCTGCTCCCACGCCCTCTCCGCTCGATCCCCCATTGTCCTACCTGTATGGGATCGACCGCCATCCACTGGAAAGGTTAGTGACGTGCCGTTATCACATGCGCATGCACATATAGAGTACATAGATCCCCTGAAAGCCCTCGAGTCCTTCGTAGCCGTTCCTGTGGATGATTCCGTCTTCGACGCCCTCGCTGATTAATAACTTTATCTCTCGCCGTTATCTCGCTGTGCTTATTCCTTACGATCTTTTATATTTACTCTGCATTATCTTTATATCAATTACATTGTTACGTTTATTTACTAGCCGGCCTAAGTTCCGTTACCTGTATCTGGCCCTATGTCTCATTCTAGTGGTACGTTGGGTTCTAATGGATAAGGGGTTTGTAGAAGGAATGTGTAAATGTATGTGTACGCGGAAACTGTGGTTGCTTTAAATTCGGCCCCTCCGTACCCAAAGGCTCATCGGTGACTGATCCCATCTTCCTTCTCCCGACACGAGTTCCGGATACGTTGACCTGAGCCTGGATGCGCCTTTTCATGTTGGGCCTCTTCTGTGCAAAGTACCGCACCATCCCTCGCGTCAGTGTCTGGCGTCCGGGCTCAGAGCCAGTTTGCCCCCCGAATTCCAACTCCTCCAGGTTAAACTAAGTTAAACTACGGTATATATACTGAAGCTACTGTAAAGATGGTCCCGGGCCACCTGTCAAGTCAAAAATATGCGAGTGGGGAAGGGGAGTTTCCTAGGCTCCCCAACCCTCGCCTGTGAGCAACTGCAGCCCATTGGCCATTCGCGACACTACAGTGACTGCAACCACCCTCCCAGGTAGTACTTATTATAATCTGATATGCATCAATACGTTCAATCCATTCCAGACGAGGGAAGACATCCGCACGGGTGTTGTGCCACCCGTGAAGAGCCCCCTCATACACTACGTACGAATAGATACATACTAATAAAATATAATATACATACATATACTTACATATACAATACATAAATAAATACTTGTAATGGTTGGTTGCCATGTGGTTTCACGAGGCCATGACCCCTCGTATTAGTAGATGGAAAGGTGGATCTGGACAGTAGGGATATGCCTAGCCCCTGGCCAGGGATGTCGGTGTATTTTCTCCAAATGGTGTACAGCTAGAATCCTGCCATCGATGATGATGGGATCTGCCTAATTATCTCCGACTGATGTGTAACTGGAACCCTGCCATCACTGATGAAGATGATGATGTCACTATCGAAACGTCACCTGATGACATTTAGCTGAACCGCCGCTAATGATGATGATGATGATGATGATACTATCGTAACGTTTCCTGACGATATACAACTGGGACACCGCTAATGATGACGTTGATGATGCTATCGAAACGCCCCCTGACGATATATAGCTGAACCACCGCTAGTGATGATGATGATGACGATGATACTATCGTAACGTCTCCTGACTATATATAGCCGAAACACCGCTAATGATGGTGATGATACTATCGTAACGACTCCTGACGATATATAGCTGAAACACCGCTAATGATGATGATGATGATGATGATGCTATCGAAACGCCCGCTGACTATATATAACTGGGACTCTGCTAGTGATGATGATGATGATGATACTATTGAAACACCTCCTGACTATATGTAACTGGGACACTGCTAACGATGATGTTGATGAAGATACTATCGCAACGCCTCCTGACTATATACAACTGGGACGCTGCTAATGATGGTGATGATGATGACGCTATTGAAACGTCTCCTGACAATATATAACTGGGACACTGCTAATGATGATGATGTTGATGATACTATCGAAACGCCTCCTGACGATATAAAGCTGAACCACCGCTAGTGATGACGATGATGATGATGATACTATCGCAACGCCTCCCGACGATATATATCTGGAACACCGCTAGTGATGATGATGATACTATCAGAACGCCTCCTGACTATATGTGACTGGAACACCGCTAATGAAGATGATGATGATGATACTATTGAAACGTCTCCTGACGATATACAACTGGGACACTGCTAATGATGGTGATGATACTATCGGAACGCCTCCTGACTATATATGACTGGAACACCGCTAATGAAGATGATGATGATGATACTATTGAAACGTCTCCTGACGATATACAACTGGGACACTGCTAATGATGGTGATGATACTATCGGAACGCCTCCTGACTATATATGACTGGAACACCGCTAATGAAGATGATGATGATGGTACTATTGAAACGTCTCCTGACAATATATAACTGGGACACTGCTGGTGATGGTGATGATGATGATGCTATCGAAACGCCGCCTGACTATATATAACTGGGACGCGGCATATGAATAGACAAATAAATACCTAATTAATTAATGAATCATCAATTAAATAAATAATTAGAGATGAATAATTAAGTTCGGCGTCGAGCACACGGGCCGATGATGATGCTATCGAAACGCCGCCTGACTATATATAACTGGGACGCGGCATATGAATAGACAAATAAATACCTAATTAATTAATGGATCATCAATTAAATAAATAAATAGAAATTAATAATTAAGTTCGGCGTCGAGCACACGGGCCGATGATGATGCTATCGAAACGCCGCCTGGACTATATATAACTGGGACGCGGCATATGAATAGACAAATAAACACCTAATGTATTAATGAATCATCAATTAAATAAATAAATAGAAATGAATAATTAAATTCGGCGTCGAGCACACGGGCCGCGCGATCCCTGGAAGTTCACACACATGCAGAGAAGGGTTATTTGGCGAATTAATTCGCCCCTATTATGGTCAGTACGGATCCAACATGCAAACAAACACCTGTGGATAAAAGTATATTTAAAGTTTACGGTACAGGGGTTAGCTTTCACTGTCGGCGCTTCTTCCGTCTCTGTCTGGGGTATCGAACCCGAGACCATTCTTCTTAATCGTGCGCCACCTTTATATATCGTTATAATCTCAAAACGGAAAGAGGATGACATGACTTACCCATCTGCCGCCGATTATATCCATTCCAGTGCTTCGTAGTTTCACTTTAAGTACCTCACTTTATACCTAAGGATTGCGAACACTTGCCTCGCACGCGCACACGATTCACAGGCCCCTAATTAACTATAGTTCGCGACCTAACCTTTGATCCTGCCATCACGCGTTTTTAAGTTTCCGTAGCTGGGGCTTAGTATCCAGCCTCTGTAACTATACGGTGTATATACTCTAACCAAACCGAAACTAGACATTATTTCCCTTTCTTTGAATTTATATTCCTCGGGATACCGGAATTAGACTCTAGCTCGACAATTGTAAGTATTTATATATCTTAATAATACTGCAACATAGTCCTTATTTCCGTCTTACGTATCCGTACTTCCCGGGTCATCGAGACTAGACTCCAATTCTAATGATCATACTCTAATGATTATACGCACCGATATTTTTCATAAAACCCGTTACCCGTTATTTTCTGATGTTACATATTCTTATATTTATCCGAAATACCGGGATTAAGCTTTGAATCTAGGATTCCATCCATTTATAAGTTTTAACAAACCCATGAAGCAACCACTTGTCCACTTGTTGTTGTTAAAGAATTGATTGCTTCTATAATAAAACCCCACTAGTCTACATCTTTATAAGGTCAATACATATTACTTTTAGGGTCCGCCGATTTAGTTTTATTCTTATTATTATTATTATTATTATTATTATTATTATTATTATTATATTATTATTATTATTATTATTATTATTATTATTATTATTATTATTATTATTATTATTAATTAATTACACGGCTTAATAGCCTTTTACAACAGGTTTATACATAATTAAAATACAACAAACGATTAAATGTAAAAGAAAAATAAAGGGTATAGATGTAAAAAAGTATATATACATAGTTTAAAAATAATGAGGTTAGACATGTATGTAAAAAGTATATATGCAAAAAGGTGTAAAGTAGCAGGTTTATACATAATTAAAATACAACAAACGATTAAATGTAAAAGAAAAATAAAAGGTATAAATGTAAAAAGGTATATATATACATAGTTTAAACATAATGAGGTTAGACATATATGTAAAAAAGGTATATATGCAAAAAGTGTAAGGTAGCAGGTTTATACATAATTAAAATACAACAAACGATTAAATGTGAAAGAAAAATAAAGGGTATAAATGTAAAAAAGTATATATACATAGTTTAAACATAATGAGGTTAGACATATATGTAAAAAGGTATATGTGCAGAAAAGTGTAAAGTAGTGATCTCAGAAATTTTTACTCACCGATAATATAGCAATATTAAATTTGAATAGCCAGCTATATATATAAAAAATTTAAGACATTATATAAAATTTAATATTTTGAAAAGAAATGATCATATAATGATTTTTTAAATTTTGAGAGAGATGGATTTAAAATGTCGACATATGTAGGTAGTTCATTGCCAAGTTTGTGCATTGATAGTAAAATTATTTTATTCTTAATATAATTTCATTATCATCTCGAATATTTGATATCCACCCTCCGGCAAATTTTAATATAGTTTAAATCATTTTAATATTATTTATCATTTTAATATAGTTTAGGAATAACGGGATTCTGTAATTTCTACAAGTATAAACAACCCCAATCTTACCAAATCCATTTTATGTAGTGAAAGACGCGGGACTTTATATTCTTCCTAAAATGTAAAATGAACCCGGTCTAGATGAAGCATCCTTATTTAGTTTCAGGACAACGAGGTTTACGCGTTCCACGAGGAATATGATATAACCCGATCTAAACGAAGGTAATTTTATATAATTTTAGGACAGCGGGACTTACAAATTTCATAAAGTATATCGCGAAGCCAATCTAGGCGGAGGCACTACGTATATTTTAAACAGAGTAAGAGTTTAAATTTTACCATCAAGTCTAATACTCCGCAAGAATGTCCTAGGCATAGTAAACAAATTAGCGGTCAAAACTGTAGTGTTTCTATGTTCACACGTTTTAGCTCGAAACGAATACTATAATTTCCACATTTATAATACAAGACGCGAATTTCTAAACGAAACATTTTAAAATAGTTCCAATTGAAATCTACATGTTTCATATTTACTAAATGAAGGCGCGAATTCTAAACGAAACACTAACATTGTTTAAAACGGGACCCTATATTTATACATGCTTAAAATGAAACGCGAATTCCCGAACGATAGCATTTTATATAACTAAATGTAACGAAATCTTATATAGTTTATAAATAAGAAGACCCGGCCCCAGGCGGTTTATATATATTTTCAATATAACGAGGCCCTACAACATCTTTATAAGTATAATACAACCCCGGTCTATCGAAACAATGTACTAGAAGTTTTTACATGTTTGAATACATGATACACGTTTTTTATACGCGTTTTTATACGCGAGATTTACGTTTTCGTACAATACGAAGTACCCCAAATTATACAACCGCGAAGTTTACATCACTCCTAAAGTATAACCAGAACTAATTGAAACATTTTTCATAGTTTAAGTCCGCGAGGCAAATATCTTTCATAAAATATAAAATAACCAGAATCAAATTAAACATATTTTTTACCTTATAGACTTTCCCCAACGCGCGTAATAATCCCGGCCACATGAAACGTTTTTATATGTTTTAATAGCGCGGGACCTATGTTTTCCTATATAATATAAGATAACCCGGGCCGAACGGAAGCAATTTTATATACTTTATAAAATAGTGAAACTTGTACTTCTGTAAAACCGTAAATAAACCCCGACCCCCACGAGATTATTTTATATAATTTTTTAGAATAATGAAATTTCATACATCTGTAAAATTGTAAATAAGTCCCGACTCTCACGAAATTACTCTATATAATTTTAAACGAAATGGAAATCTAGATTATTATGGGCTGAACCTGATACCCCGCGAGATCAGCTATATATTTTTCACTAGACGTATTTTTAATCCCAGAATTTATTCGCTATAATTTTAACGGACTCTTACTATTAACCATAAACACAAAAAATTATTAAAATAAACTAAATATTCTTTCGATAACTAAAATAAACCCGGTCTAATCGAAACATTTCATATAACGAAATATTATATGCCTTACAAATGTAAAAAATTAAAATGAGACCTCGCGTATTTAGCAAAGATAGGTATTTTATAAGACTTATTTAAAATCGAATCTGTTAGTAACAACTCCTTTATCTTTTAACAGCTTCCCGCGTGATTAGAGTAAAATAGGTATCTTTATAACGCACAGCTAGTTTCCAGAGATCCGCCAATACTATACTTAGTAAAACGAAAATTTAACTAAATTTGAACTCTACCTTTTCCTGAAATTCTGCGAATATTATTCTGTGAACCTAGTAAGACGACAAAAATAATTAACTTTATAGAACATAGTGATTTCCGAAGTTCCGACATGCCAGATTAATTACCTTTAAAAATAAAATCAATCCCGTACTCTGAGTTAAAACCCTTTTAACAGGACCTCGCGTATTTAGCATAAGATAGGTATTTTTACAAGATTTATTAACAATTTCCCGCGTGTTTAGCATATAATAGGTATCTTTATAACGCACAGCTAGTTTCCGGAGATCTGCAAATATCAGTTCTATATATGCCGGACTAATCAACTTAATAAAGCGCAGTAATTTCCGAAGTTCTAATATGCCAAATTAATTACCCTTTATAAAATAAAATCAAACCCGTACCCCCCTTGTCTTTTAACGTGAGCAATGTCGAAGAGTATATTTACCCGTATGTCACTTTCACTTGAAGTTAAACTATAATTTTCACCCACTGAGACACTCTAAGTCGACGGTAATTATCACTCACGGTAATTATCACTCAAAAAAAAACAACCGACGCAGATTTTGCGCTCTCGTAGACCGTCACCAACTGCCTGATTTCTGCTGTGTCTTGACATTTTAAACCCCCCATAGCAGCCAAAGGTCCTAAGTCGTGTGTTTCCAGGATTTTCAATATCCTACTTTCCTTGAAACCAAATTCTTTGTTCCTAAGATTCAATTTGGCAAAAAAAAACCATATCTCCACTCGGATATGTCAGTTGATCCCACCTCCTATTGCCGTCTCTATCTCCATCCCTGTGCCCGTTTGGGACGGACTTGGTGGCTTCAGACGGTTTGAACTCGCTTCACAAGCGCGATAATTAATTTTTAATATTTAATTTCTAAGTTCCAGTCCATATTGTCGTTTGATCAACCGTAACCACAATCTATCGGGTACTCCCCTAATCATAGTTGATGTTTCTTCATTATCTACCATTATCCTGTCCCGTTCTCCCGTATTTCCGCTCGTCTTTATCGGAAATTTAACGTTTCTTGGCCGCTATATCATGGGATCAATTTCCATATATTCACCACGTGCACACTGCATACCTAGATATAACAATCATCCAAAGGCACTATACCTAATTTTAAATTAAATTTGGGCGATCTTTTCTCGTGGGTCCCCAATGAATCCTGTCT
>JADDOH010015607.1:0-60123 GCA_016648135.1 Agrypnia vestita
TACTGGCAAATTTGATCTCAAATATCTTATCTTTGGTTAGGAATTCCAAATCCAAATTTATACAACTATTTACTCATGTATTTGTGTTTTGAAAATTATAATTCATTTGTTTTTTCCTCAATTGTTTTTTTCTTTGCGTCACTCAGTTTACAAAATGAAAAACTTGAAATATCGCGTTATTACGAGTACGAGTTCCACCGTGGCACCAGTGCTGCAGAAACGGCTCGAAGGATTAATGATGTGTATGGCGATGGTGCCGCAAAAGAAAACACAGTGCGTTTTTGGTTCCAAAGTTTTCGTTCTGGAAATTTCGACCTGCAGAACAAGCCCCGTGGACGGCCGGAGACCAAAGTTGATAATGAAGAATTGAAGGCTATTGTGGAAGCGGATCCATCGCAAACCACATCCGAGTTAGCTGCAGGCTGCGGTGTTAGTGATAAAACTGTTTTAATCCACTTGAAGCAAATTGGTAAGGTGAAAAAGCTTGAAAGGTGAGTACCTCACGAATTGAGTGAAGCAAATCAACAAACGCGCGTTGACTGCTGCGTTGCATTACTCAACCGGCACAATAATGAAGGGATTTTAAATCGAATCATTACCTGTGATGAAAAGTGGATCCTATATGATAATCGGAAGCGCTCATCGCAATGGCTGAACCCTGCCGAACCAGCCAAACCATGCCCCAAGCGAAAATTGACTCCAAAAAAGTTACTTGTGAGCGTTTGGTGGACTAGTGCCGGTGTCGTTCACTACAGCTTTCTTAAATCTGGCCAGATGATTACGGCAGATGTCTATTGTCAGCAACTGCAAACCATGATGGAAAAGCTAGCTGCTAAACAACCGAGGCTGGTTAATCGCTCTAGGCCACTGCTGCTTCATGATAACGCTAGACCACACACTGCACAACAGACGGATACCAAATTAGAGGAGCTTCAATTGGAATGTCTAAGACATCCACCGTACTCTCCGGACCTTGCCCCAACAGATTACCATTTTTTTCGAAATTTGGATAACTTCTTGCAAAGGAAAAAATTCAACTCCGATGGGGCAGTCCAAACCACCTTCAAAGATTTTATTGATTCCCGTCCGAATGGTTTTTTTAGTAAAGGCATCGATGAACTACCTATGAGATGGCAAAAGTGCATAGATAGCAATGGTACATACTTTGATTAAATAAATATATTATAATAAAAAAAAATCGGCTTTATGTTCCTCCCATAGTAAACGCCAATTTCATATGTAAGGACATTTCGGAAGGAATTTCATATGTAAATTTTTGAGCGAGTGTCGTGTGCGCATTACTGGATGCAAAAAGACATATTTGAGTTTTCGAACATGCGAATTTTTGTTTATTTAAAAAAGTGTTAAAACATACAATGTTCAGGTTTATGAGTACTGAATTAAACAAGTAGTCACTACAGTACTTGTTTGGTCACTTTTGACACATTTTTTATTTTTCATTGATGTAATAATTTTATTTATTTCTAATTTTATTATAATTTAATTATTTTCATTAAAAAAACCCCTCATCAATAAAATAGCCCCGAAAATCGCGAATGATATTAAACCCGAGAAGGAATTATGACGTACTCGAAGAACACAAAGAAATGATTTGTTCATCTTTTCAAATATAGATACTTAAACAAATCTCACTAAAATACATTTGTGTGATGACTTCATTTAAGCATTCTCTTTAGTAAAGATTTGCATGTGTACGGCAGTAGCTTTTTAGTATTGTAACGAAAATATTTAATATTTTTAAAAGAGTGTTTTGAAATCTTCCGGTTATATGTTTCTATGGTTTCGCAATGGTTTTTCTTTCTGAAATAGCCACAATAACAGAACCGTTTGCCGCTAAAACATAATCTATTTTCATAATATTGGGGTACTTCTGGCAGACAAGACCACTTGAGACCGACCAAAGGGAATGAGCAATATCCGGCTAACAATGATGAATTTACAATACCACACGTGTTATTGACATTTACGGCTTCTCAATAGTACCTACGCATTAAGTCTCAAGATGTTTCGACCGGAACGGAATGTTTCGATCGATACTTTTGATAGACTCGACGGTTTTCGTGTTTTCATGTTTTTGGTTTATAGAATTTTAGAACCAAAACATATTGTGTTCCTCTCGAGACAACTTTACGTACACAACACTATCAGTGGGAATGGATAGTATGGAATCGAGTAAATTTCAGTGACGGGATTGAGTATATAATACATCAAGGATGTATAAGTCTAAATTAACATTCGCTATAATAATATATCTTATTGTACAACACATATTGCAAAAATTGAAAGAGTCGAAAAAAGTTTATAGAGTTTGTCTACAAAGATGGTGTTATATCTATATACATAGCTATATATATCATATTAGATATATATGATATATATTATATATATATATATATATATATCTATTTATATATTTAAGTCATCAATTATCAGTATTCTGTTAGTTTCTTAAATAAAAATAAAATAATAAAATTTGATATGTAATTCAAAAACACCAAAAATAATCTCAAGCATTTTATTATAAGCGTATTATATTAGTGCGAGGGGATCAAAAACTACTGATTTATATGAAATATAAAGTGGACCTCTTTTTACTATTTTTCTCTCCTTCAATATAAATTCATCATCTATAACATATTATTGTTATTTCACCATTGTGATTATACTTGTATTACTGTATTTTAATTGGAAACAGCAATTTAGAATAATGTAACTTATAAATACGTAGCTACAACCAATAATACAACTTACATATCTTTTTATTTTACACACATAGCTGTTAAAGATTTCCTTGTATCCATTATGAAAACAGGCTTTTATTTATGCATTGATGTGATCGTAGTGTTTTCATATAACATGACGATTAGTTAAATGATTAACGCTTAACGTGTCAGGAGACAATCCAAAGATTTTGATTTTATAACCTCATTCTTTAATTATAATTAACTTTGTATACACCACTTTTTTATTGAAAAAAATTCTACATGTTTTAAAGAAGAGCTCATTCTTTAATACTATATTATAATATATATACTATATTATATCCACATGAGTGCTTCTGGATAAGATGATGTAAAACAAATTACTCTAAATAAATAGCTAACTGGATCACAATTTATAACAGAATTACAGATCTTTCCTGATCTTAGAAGTCTACAACAGAACACCAAAGGCATCCAGCATGCTTGAACCACTTTAACCCTTTACACTTCGGACAATTTTGGCATGACCTACTGGCATGGCATGGCGTGACATACCAGCAACTCCAGAGCATTCGATGGAAATTCAAACAAAAGATAGATTTATACTATTTTTACTCCCTTTATAGTAACTCGTGGCGTCTACATGCTTGCTTGCCGGCTTGCCGGGTGAAAAAACTTTGGATCGATTTTTAACCCTTTTCCCGTGATCCAATCGAGCTGAAACTTGGCAAGTAGACTTTTAGCGACGGTCAAGAAGATCTATCACATTTTCGTTAAAAAAAATAATAATTATAGTATAATTTCGGAATTTTAAAATTTTATTGGTTTTCCAAATAAATTAAATAAATAAATTTAAATAAATTTAAATAAATTTTCATTAGAAAAGTTTGCTTACTAGCAACGGCGGCCCGATTATGTCGCGGAATATTTTCTAAATTTGAATTACTACGTCGGTATACATAATAGGTACTACACTACGAATTTCTAAAGTCTAAATTGACTGACAAATGTTTCTAGAATTTAATCTTAAAAGCATGAAGTGTCTTATCAAAGCTCAAAGCATCTGACATTTTAAAAATATATTAAATTACTGTTAATTTAGTGTTATGTTATCAGTTTTAATTCGTGTTTAATTGTTGTTATATTTTACAAAGGGAGTATAATAAAAACTTGGTTTTTATGGGTTAGTTTTTAAAAAAAAACTTTTTAAGATTTAAGCGGCCCTCATAGCCATAGGTTTATATGGGTTACTTTTTTACTTCCTTTTTTTTAACCTGTGGCGATTGCTTGCTTGCCGGCTTGCCGTCGAAAAAACTTTGGATCGATTTTTAACCTTTTTCCCGTGATCCAATCGAGATGAAACTTGGCAAGTACTTGACTCGTGGCGATGATCATGAAGATCTTTTAAATTTTCCTTAAAAAAAATTAATAATTATGGTATACTTTCGGATTTTTAGAAATTTTATTGTTTTTTCAAATTTGAATCATTAGAAAAGTTTGATTAGTAGCAACGGCGCACAAAGGTTGGAAATTAAATTCTGTGCGCGCAAAATTCAAAAAACGAAAGTTGTAATAAAAATAAAATATACGCAGCAAAATAAACTAAGTTCCTCGGGTAATAAAGTCCCACTAATAGTTAATTACATAGAATAAACCCCACGTGTCTAGTCGAGCAGGTAGTGACATGTTGTTGCAAAAAAATAAAGTTGAGTTATTGTCAGTCGGATACGAGTGTTTGTACCAAAGTGGTGTGTTTATATTTTTGAATTTCGTTCTTCGAACTATGGAATCGATAAACTTAGGTAACTTTTTTTAAATATAATCCACATTTTTATTCAATTAATATTCTACAAAGCCACGATTTGTTTTCAACAAAATATCGTAAATTTTTTCTTCATGCTTTAGACTGCCAAAACTGAGATTGACCTGTATTGATTCTAATTGTTGTAAACTATCGTTCTCTAATACCTTAGCTACAGATTTAAAATCAATCGGATTGCACTTCGGTGCGCCTGTATTTAGAATTTATTTATTTTCCAGCTCTCGGATTACCAAGGAAAAACTGTTTAGAGTATGGTTAAAGGAGCGAGACTTTTCTAAAGGAAGTAAAAAAAGCTGTTTTTAGGGCGATTAATACAAGGTAGAATAAAAAAAACTTTGTTAAATTTTTTTGGACAAATACGTCGAAAGTGGATCAATTGTGGACGTCATAAAGACAAGTTTAGAATTAAATATAAAGTGTGGTTAGGTGGTGTAATCAAGTTTTCAATATTACATTTATTTTATTTTTTATATCTTTAAATTGGTTTATTATTATTATTTAATGGGTATAGAATACAAATATCATAACAAAATATCGTAAATTTTTTCTGCGTGCCAATGGTCACAACACTGGTTTCTGTTCGGTTCCGGGTTCGATTCCCAGTGAGGTAAACTATGTAATCTACTCGAGCCTGGATGTTTTGAGATGTTTTTCGCTTCTGTAATTGGGCCTCTTGGCCTGTTGAAACGTAAAATTAATAAAATAATAATAATATTAACTCTTCGAGGACGAATACATGTCCCTTTTCTTCTTTCCTCCGTTCATTTTGGGAATACCCCCACAAATGGAAAACCTGATATTGATGATATTAGATCAATGACATTACCGTTTACCAAATAATTTTAACGAACTGGTCGATATTTTTATTTGGGGACATCGCGGATTGAAAGTCTAGGTTTAACAGCTTATCAATAAATATTTTAATGTACATTTGTAATTCTTTTTAATATTCGATATTATAATACACCATTGCACCGATTACAGGTTAATAGACCTGTTATACAATCTGCTTCACCTTCAAGTTGTTGGTAACTTGATATCATTCCTTTATGATATTATAACAAGTGTGACAAGATAGATCGCATTCACGAGACCAATAATATTAAATATTCATGTACTTATTACATACATGTCTTACACATTCAACAATTGATGAATATTATTTTGTGGCTTTTATATTATTATTATTATTGTTCACAAAAATTATTTATAGGAAGAAATTTTTATCAAGACATATTATAGATCTCTCATTTTTTTTATTTTATCTCATTTAAACTATTTTTTTATTTAGGAAAGTACATATGGAAGTCTTTTTTTGGGTGTTCATAAGGCTTATGGCCTATCGTACGGCTACTTTACGTAATCACTTTGGAATTGGTGAACTTCACATTGTATAAATACTTCCATACCTACTTTCCCATTTAAAAAATAGTTTCGACTCTATGAAACATCTATAATATATCTTGATTAACGATATCCCCCTAGGAATGAATTCCAGTATTGTGTTCTTGAAAATTTTGAACATACACAAATATTCTCAGAAATTTTCAGTTTTCAAATTTTTTTCGGTCAAAAGACTCCCTCCCCCTATATAAATGTATATTGTATTTAATTAAATTTATTCCGAATTCTGACTTAATTTTTGTTTTAATTACTCTTTAGGACTCACCCAAAACACAAACACCTTTCCACCCTCTGGTCACCTCACCTAAATTTGGACAATTTCTAGGATCTTGAGGAATTCGCCCCGCCCCCCTGTCCAGTGTTACCCTTCCCCTGCCCTAACCAAATTTTGTATGGTGTTCAATAAATATAAGCCTTCCTCAATGTTTACTTACCATTGCAGCAGCCCTTAGGCAGTGAGGCCTTGTGCACTTAGGCGCCAGGGTGTGGTGTGGGATCCTCGGCCACATCAGCAGGAAAATCAATAACACGAGCAGGACAAACAGGATCGTCGCCAACAAAACGAGACACCTGTGGCCAATTTTCTCCGCCAAAAAATCGAGGAACCTTTCTACTTTTCTCTTGAAAGTTGGCTTGGAATCAGCAAATTTTTCTGGCGTCGGAAGACAAACTTTGACTTCTGCCTCCTCTAATTCATCCGTCCCACACATTGCACTTTCGAAGCCGTTTCTTAATTGTGTCTTGCTCTCTTCGTCTTCTTCCGCCGCTGTGACCGGAACCATTGTCGTACTATCCATGATTTATTTTGAAAATAAAATCAGTTTTAAGTGCTTAAATACATCTCGATATCTATTTGGTTGGCACGTAAATTATTATTAACACAATTATATTAGTATATAATAATATGTATAAATTAAACAAATAACACAACACCGAAATAAACTCACTTTTTAAAGTATTATTATTTGTAAAGTTATCGAAAATTTTAATTTATTTATAACAGTTAGCTTTAACGTTTTGATTAGTAAACAGAGGGTACGTATCCTCCTTCCAGAACATATGCATTCCGCGGCTTACAGAACAGAACTGACGCTGCACAAGGGTCACTATAATGATCGATGGCGCGTTTAGTCGTGGAACGAGAAACTTTGGATTCGGTAAAATCTATTTTAATAAAATCGTTATCATACCTCTCCGTGGATAAGAAGAGAACATTTTTGAAAACTACGTCGTTTCACGATCATGATGAATCGGAAATATTTTCCTTTTAGATTATATTAGCGGATACAACACCTCACATCACAACTTCAACGTACCTACCTCCTACGTAAATTATCGTAACTAATAAATCATCTATAGTTATTCTAGTACTCTCTGTTCTATTGTTGCTATTGAAATACAAATTATCATAATCATTACACTATCCCACGAATGCAAACGTAATTGGCTAAGGATTTTACTTCCATAATACACATTTAACATAATCTTCTTTCGCGAAGAAGTCAGTTTTGAGATGTCAATTAATCTGTGAAAATCGCTAACTCTTAAAACGAATTTCGTCTGTAACTTATGTTTATAACTGGGCTATTATTTTTCGATGCATACATATATTAAAATTTTAAACAAATTTAGAAAAAAATCATTAAAAAAATTAATAAATAGTATTTCCCAATTAATACCTACCTATAATATATATTATTTAGTATTAATGATTGGAACGGCAGTTATTTTGTGATGCATAAAAATGATTTTAAATTGCACTAAATTGAAGACACACACGTTAAGTTATTTTGTCATTACGATAGTTTTGAGAGGAGTAGTCAATCTCATCATCAGGTGCAATTAATAATAATGTTATTAAGTTATTATTACACCTGACGATGAGAACCTTCGCTCCTCTTGAAACTGCTGGAGGGATAGAGTTACGAATTAAGATGTTATGGATGTACGTTCGATGTTTATTCGCATGTTCGGATGAATAAATGAAAAGAAGTAATTAGAACAATAAAAATCCGAAAACTTAAATATTTCGGACACGTGATGAGACATCCAGAGAAGTGCTTGCACCTCACGATGCAGGGAAAGATTGCCGGAATTCGGGGCCTAGAATAAGAACATCGTTGCTAGAAAACCTAAGGAAATTGTTTGGCCAGTTTACTGCAGAGCTATTTCGTGGCGCTAAATAAAGTGTTGAAACACAGCATGATACACTTTTTATGCTCTGTCATTAAAAGATGAAGCATAAAAAGAAGATGAATGTATTATGAAGTTTAATTTAGTATAAATTAAAATATTATATTTCGTGCGACTCTAAATAATACTAGAACTAAAGATAACCTACTTTTAGTTTCGATATTTTATGTCAGTACGACTTTCGTTTTATTATTTTTTCACACGTTTGTCAATTATTTAGGATATGAGTATTTACCAGTGGCAGTGAGTGTTTACCAGCAGCGCATACAAGCAAAAAAGCTGTGCGTTAGTAAAGATTCTGGGAAACAAATATTAATTAAATAATCCTTATCTTAAGAAAAAGTTATTTAAAGTTAATTTTTCATGGAATAGCGTGTTTCTTCGAAAAGTCCTGTGCCAGGTGAGAACTACGCACACGTCATTGCAGAAATTATATTTTTTTAGAATTCCACCCAAAACTTTTTGTGTGAATTCTATTTGTCATTTCTATGGTGAATGTAAATGCAAATAATCATTATGATATCCAATGGTGATAACATAATGATTATTTACGATGACATTGCCATCGATGATATCATAAAAAAAATTATTTATTTTAGTGAAAAGAAACGTATTTCTGAAATTAGTACATATTATGTCCGATTTAATTATATATAAATAGTCTTCGAAATATATTTAATACCTATATATAAAATATTTATTTATTTAGGAAATCTTGTAGTTATTTTTGTGGATTGAAACTACTCAAAATAGTTCATTATATACAGTTAAAAAAATAAATGTATATACTCTTATAGGTATATGCGTATATATGTACATATATTTTTAATATAGGTAATATAGTCGGTCACAGCATAATCTAAATTTATACCCACTGCACGCCACTGGTATTTACATATGTTATTTAACATAATTCTTTACATATTTTGTGACACTAGGTCACAGACACTAGACCCAGACACATGACACTAGGTCACAGACACTAGATTGATCCACTCATGAAACACTTTTGAATGCGTATTATTGATTTAATTTTATACCTAGATTTTTAAAACTAAGTAACCAAAAAACCAAAAAAACAGGTACCTTTTAGTAAAATTTATATTTAACATAGCTTTCAACTACTTTACACTATTTCTGTTTTATCACTCCAACAGGCCGTGAGGCCCAATACTGAAGCGAAACACTCTACAAAACATGCAGTCTTGAGTAAACCAAAAAGACGTGACCTATAGATATTGAAAAATACATTTTAAAATGTTATAGAATAACCTCTGGCCTTTCGTCCGACAAAGCCACAGTGACAAAGCCGCGCCGACAATGCCGCGAAATAAAAAAAAATGTGTTAGGTTGGGTTAGGATCTACGTGTTTTTTTTTGTACTGGCAATAGAAAATGTCCAGATACAGCAACATTTCTACATTTCATTTCATTTTATAATTTTTATTTTACGGCTTTATCGTCGCGGCATTGTCGTGATTGTTTTTAGCGGGATGGTTTTGGATGGCTTTGTCCTGCGCAGGTTTCTCGGGGTGCCCCAAACACGCTGTACGCGTGTACTAATCCGTGTGTGTACCGCAAATGTACCTTCAGTACTTGATTTGATATGTGACGTGTTACTAATCCATGTACGAATATATACCTACTTTGGTGTGTGTATCTTTAATACATGATATGAAGTATATTTTTCCTCAATCTATTATTATATAAATCGTAGCATTTGTTTTTAAGGAAATTTTCTCAGGTGACTCACGACTGCTTGAGGAAAACTTTTGGGCGTTTCTGCAGCTGCAATAGAATATTCAACATGCCTAACATAGCTACTGTGCTTTGTTCATTGTAATTTTATTCGTATTTATATTTCACGCACGAATCGCTAGCATTTACTAACCATCAGGCAGGGGCGTGCAGTGGGAACATCGCAGCAAGACTTTTACGTAACCAATTATTTGGAAAAAAAATCGCAATACAACATGTATTTGGTAATATAATATATATCACAATTGTTATCATAGCATTCATATTTTGATATATCATAAAAATCTGCAGCATAAATATTTGATCTCTATTTTTTTTTCCAAAATATACGTTTACAAAAAAGTCATGCTTCAATGTTCCAAAAAAGTCATGCGCGCTACTGCTATCAGAATAGTGTAGGCATAGAGGACGGAGGGCCACACTCTTCACATACGAACCTCATCGATTGTTGAGACTTCTAACAGGACCATCTTCCAATCAATCTGGTTCGGTGTTCAAAAGTACGAGGAAGCAATTTACTAAATATAAGTTTAGGTCAAGACTGCACAATACCTTTTTCATCCGGAGGAATGCCTCTCTGGCTTGCTCTGTACGGCGTTTAATTTCCGTAGATGTGTCTCAGTTTCCTTTTTATTATTATTATTTTATCTGCTTTTTCTGGTCGAGTTCCATATACGTATGTATAGGCCGCCATTGATTATTAAGAACAAAATTGATGCTTTGTCTCCTATAATACTCACGCTTTCATGGAGAAGAAATATGATAACCTAACCTAACCTAGCCTAACATGGACCCCACACAGCGCCTTGGTTGCATTGACTGCTCGCTGTTTGATCCAAATAGGTTGTAATACTATGTGATCCAATTCACTATCCCCTTTTTATACCACATATTTACATATCGGCTGCTTAGTGTCAATTCGGTGTAACTAAAAAAAAATGGGATAATTTATACGGCTTCCTTTTCTTGTGTGTCAATTCGTTCAAATAATTTATGCTAGGTATATGAATTTATCGATTCCACCAAGATAGATTTGTAACTGACTATCTTGCCATCACGCCGTTTCTCATCAAGGATAGGCAAAGAGAATAGTTTGTCACACTCTGTTCTGGTACACTATTCTTGCCACATCCACTTTCATACATTTCTCTTCGGTTGTCAAAACTCTTAATAGGGCTATCCACATTAAAAATTTCATAGTTTCAAACATTTGGTTTATCTGGCCATGTCACTGTTCCTACCGACACTCGCCTCGTGTAATTTCTTTACCATCCTCATTCCACATTACCAAGCCATCTCAGCTACTCTGTCTTTATTCTACCATCTACGCTTGCGAGCAGCTCTACATACTTTCGCTTTTAATTTGTACCATTCTTCACTTGATTGTACCTACATAGATTTCTTTTACTTGCGCCTAAGTAGCTAAAATTTAGCCTACTTTAATTATTTTTACATGCTTTTAGTTAACCCTCTTTGTCTGTTTGTTTGCTGTGCCCACCGACTAGCCCAGCTAGAGCCTAACTAGACTAGTTAGAGCTCTGAAACTTTCAACATTTACGTTAAGTAAATGAGAAATTAAAGTTAACGAAAATGATTTAATAATGTATAGGATTAGTATTAAATCATTTTCGACATTTAGACTAAAATTAAATAATAACGTCACTCACATTAAATTAATAATCACTCACAAGCAAGAGCCGCAGAAACAGCTGAAGAGCAGGCCGTTCGAAAATTTATTTTAAATTTTAAAACAACGAGTTTATTATTAGGATGCTGCATGGGTGACGTAAAAAAATCAATTGCGAATGTGTGCAAAGAAAGCGTACAAAAGCATGGATTCAATTTTTTTATTTAATCTATACCTATAAAACTCAACGTCTGTATGTCTGTCTGTTCTCTATACAAATCCACACTGTTTGTCCGATTCGATTCAGATTTTGCACACGTATGCTTTAGGACCCGGCGGGTAACTAGGCAAAATTTCCCCCCTATTCTCATACTCCTTCCTCTCCCCCTGACAAATCTTCGATGCAAATCTGTACCATTTGACCGATCGGACTCAAAATGTTGAAACTTATTCTTAAAAACTCGGCGAGTGACATATGCGACATTTTCCCCTTATTCTTTTATCCCTTCTCCCCCCCCCTGACATATTTTCGATGCATACAATATAACATTTGACCGATTGGACTCAAAATTTGCAAAATTATTCTTTAAGACTCGGCGGTTAACATTGGTGACATTTCTCCCTATTCTTTTACCCTTTCCCCTCCCCCTGATATATTTTTGATGCAAATCTATACCTTTCGAATCGAACGTTTGTTTACCCTCACAAATTTATTTTTAACTTAATCCTTAACCCGTGCAACGCCGGGTATGAACAGCTTGTTGTTTTTATATAAATTTAATGTGTTTTTGCAGAAACATAGAATTGATATGATATAATAAGCGGTCGATATGATAATGGTGACACCACAGGCAAAACTTTTCAGCGCCATACCTTCGATTTGCAGAATTCCTGACAGCTTCCTAGAGAACGGCTTCCTGAATATCTGATCGGCAATCTTCCCTCGACTCCACCTTGTACAACCAATCCTCCATCCAATTTCTTGTGCATTTGTATTGTAAATTGCTCATAATTTAATACCTGCTTGTAAAACTCATTGCGAATTATTATCACTGCAGATACACTTTTTTGAAGTGAAACTAATCTACTTTATTCATTTTGAATATCAGTGAAGATATAAATGTTATTATTTAATAAAGATATGATTATATAAAGTTAACACATTATTATGTTTTCAGTCTAATTGAAAAAGCATTTTCCGCCCAAAAATACAATACTTGCCTCTTGGTTGAGATTTTATAATTATGTATGGGGTTTCACCCCATAAATACACAACCTCCCATCCAGGGTTCACGACACAAGCGCCAAAGAGAACGGAAGGGCGCAGACCCCAGATATTGTACAACACCCGATTGACAGGTCAGCAAAAGCAACACGCGCCAAGCAGAGGACACACACACACGTAACCTGGAGTATTACATAAAGCCAAAACGCACAACCAGTAGACACGCAAACATACAAGGCGTTGGCCGTCTATTTATGTTGACTGAGAGAAGTTAGGTCGTGAACCAGCGGCGCACGACTAGGCCAGAAAAAGGATCGTCGAGTATATAAACTGCGCCCTCACTATCACCTCATCCACAGTGGTAAACTGGTTCTCACACACGATAACACGCTGCCAGTCTCGGGGCCGGAGGGAAGGTCAGTGACTACGCCGCCGTACTGACCCTTGACAAAATTACGAAGACACCACCTGCACACGCCATGACGTCACCTCTAGGCATACATCAGGAGTAACTGACCATGACATTACGATAGAGCAGAGCTATGCAGCCGTCACAGAACGGTCTACACCACGCAGGACTACGCCACCCTAACGTCTGGATCTCCAAAGAAGCTTCTATCACCAATATTATCAACATGGAGTCAATCATTATTCACATTGTATATTAAGGAGCTTGTGAATAATAAATAATTCATTGAGATCACTCTCTCTTTTACAACCACCATCTACCCCTAATGTGTGAAACCCTACGTTCAGTCAACCTACCCTAAAGATGTTTATCCAAACAGTTTTACAATTTTATGACCGATTTTCGTAGTGTTAATACTTACCATTTGGAACATTCTTACACATGCATCTAAAGATTGATTATTTTTAATGAACTAGCCCCAGTCGATGAAATAATTACACGCGGTAGGTGGTGCGGGGATTGAACCCGCGGATTCCGTATTATATAATATAAACATTTTATAACATTTTGATCCACTGCTAAGTGCTATTGTATGCATACAAGTGTAGGTATGTTAGAGATGGGTCTTTTAGAACAGTTCACTTTACTAAATGAATGGTATAGTTCACTTTATTGAACTGTCATTTATTAATTCAATAGGTGGAATACAAATAGTTCATTAAACACGTTGAGTGCTGAGCCCGCTCCTGGCGCAGTCATACAAATTCTCGCTACCCGCGTTGCCTTTTATCTACAGCTATATTGTAAATAAATATGTTAGCTCCTTCTAATATTCTATATAATAGATAGTCTTAGGACACAAAATTAATTAAGTATACATCCAAACATCGTGTAGCTTGGTGGTTATCATATGTTTTACAATAGCTGCGTTGAGCACTGAATAATTTTGGTGAATTTTTCATAACATTTGTAAAACTGTGAATCGTTGTTTTTTTGGACTAAGTGACATTAATTTTACGTGCGTACAGTTACGTACTGTATAAATGGAATAATAATATATGTACGTGCGTACATATATTATTATTCAATTTATACAGAACAGAGTAAATTTATAATATTTTTTAGTGTGATTACTTGTTTTATAAAATTTTTACTGATATTTTTATGTTTATTGTTTGTTTTCGAATCATTCAAAAGTTTTAATTTTTTTTAAATGTACCGTAGGTACATTTTTTTAATATTTTACTTCATTTTACTTTTGGACAGTGATTTCGATTCTGAATGTGAATTTGAATGAGTCAGAATCATAGAATCATAAGTATATCGTTATATATGGCGTGGATTACCACGATCGGATGTTGGCCTATTATTCATGCCGACGAAAGACATTGAGGTGGTATAAGAAAATAGGAATTCTTATATTTTAGTCAATGCTTCTAAATGCATATTACCTATTCAATTCCCAAAGCGAAAAAATTAAAATTTGTATGACTTCAGACTGGAAGTTATAGACAATTTACTTGGTCCTCCGCGATCTTGTCCTCCTGCTCCACGTTCGTACATGCTTCGGCGACGTTATCTGTAAGACATTTTCCAGTGATGTGTGAAAAAAAGGACAAAGGAAAAACAAAAATACTAACTAACTAACTAACTAACCATCCCGCCGTTTCCTGCAGGGGTAGGCAGAGAGGATTGAACGCCACACTCTTCTATCCTGGCACACCACTTTTGCTTCGGCCACATTCATACATCTTCTCATACACATTCTACGGTTGTTGCGGCTTTTAACAGGGCCATCCTCAAATACTTGTAGTACCTGATCGTGCCAGGTCTTTCCCGGACGCCCTCTATTCCTGTTGCCTTCAACATTCGCCTCATATATTTTCTTAACCATCCTTTCCTCGTTCATACGTCCCACATGACCAAACCATCTCAGCACTCCTTTCTTTATTCTATCTACCTCACTACAGCCAGCATTGCATTCACTTCTAATTTGTTCATTCCTCACTCTATCGACCAAAGATTTTCCCAAGCGTCTTAGTGACCGCATTTCCACCGCATTCAGTCTACTTTCATTCCTCTTTTGCCAATTCCAGGCTTCACTTCCATACATAACGGTTGGCACTAGAACGCCATTATGTACCGCTAGTCTTGCTTCTTTTGACAGATTCTTATTGGCCATAATTGCATAAATTTTGGTGGGAAGACAAACACCTGCAGAAAGGGTGCATTTTTTGTTGCAAGGAATGCCCTGAATATCCCGGCTTTTGTTTAGAACCGTGCTTTAGAATTTATCATGATACAAATAATTTTTAATACATATTATCAATAATAAGTAGGTACTTACATTTTGTCATTTCCAATAAATATAAAATTCTTATCATCAAATATTTGTTTTTGCGTCAATGTAGGTATCTACCTATTTCTTCCCAAGAGGAATTAGAAGATAATGTGTCGGTAATTGTTTTCGAGGAATTTCAAACACCTGCGGGAAGTTTTGCCAGCAGCCACTTTATTTGTATAATTTTATTGACAATGCTACCTGAAACCGACCTCATTTAGTATTCACTGTTATCAATTGATAAATCCAGAAAATATAATAATCCTATGTTTGTGTGTATTTATAAATAGCGTTATAAAATGTACAAAGACAATTTGTCAGTAGTTTTTTTCTAGGAATTTCAAAAACTTGCAGAAATTTTTGCCATTAGCCTAACTTTATTTGTATAATTTTGTTGGCAGCAATACCACCTGAAACCTAGCCCTTTTTATTATTCACTGTTTGCAATTAGTAAATCCAAAAAATATAATAATCCTATGTTTATGTATTTTTAAAAATAGAATTATAAAATTTTCACAGATTATAGGTAATTCCTTTCACGCAAATTCATATACAAAACAAGGAAAGATTTGTCATTAGCCTTATTTTATTCGTATATTTTTATTGGCAATTCTTCATTATTTTTACTTTAATTTGTTTATCCACCAAATATAATAATTTTATTATATTTAGAAACAGCATTATAAAATAGATTTTTTTTTTTGCCCTTCCACCACACACCCGGCTTCTTCATCAATTTTTTTTTTCGATTTTGTGCAAAAAATATTTTTTTTCATTTTTCAATCTTGAGATGTGCAATATATGAATGGCAAATGTAAGCTCATCATTACGGCGGATGGCACAGTAACATTTCCGCTGTATTACGTTACACATCTTGCTTAGGTATATGGCATCCCCACTCAATGTAATAGGTAAAGAGGGTTGTCAATAATAAAGATAAAGTGTAATAATGAGGTATTTTACATTTCTGGTGATTTGGTAACATTTTGAAAATCCTTAATTTTTGCAGCACACCACCAGTTGTGCCATTCTGTATGTCGCAGTGAATGTGTTAAATCATAAATCCCAAAAACGATTAAATCTTTGGGAGCTAACTCTATTTCTTGACTTCTTTGGGTGGCGAAAATTTTGCGGTCGCTGAATAAAGAAATTTTTGGAAACTGAAAGCACTCACCTTTCCATGCTTTTGAAAATTTTGGGAGACCGAATGATGAACTCTTCGGAAACTGTAAGTACCCCTCCATGGTTTCGAAAATTTTGTGGTCTGAAAGATTTCCTGGCGGGAAAGTGAACACTTCTCTTACAGAAATTGATGTAGATAAAAAAAAATGCGTTCGCTATTGGAAACCAAAAATACAAATGATTTCCTGGCGGGAAAGTGAACACTTCTCTTACAAAAGTTGGTGTAGATAAAAAAAAAGGCATTCGCTATTGGAAATCAAAAATACAAATGAACGACTAAAAAATTCAAAGTGAACTGTTCGCTTGACTTGAACGACGCCGATGTTTCAGTTAACTGAACTAAAATTCCCATCTCTAGTACATGTTGTATGCACACAAGCTCATCATCACCATCATCTTCATTCCCTTGTCCCAGTAGGGTGGGCGGCCCAAAGTTTCGAGAAGGTGCTTCCATATTCTCCTGTCTTGCACTGCTTCCGCATGAATCCAGTCTAGATTATAACGATTTACTTGCCACAAATTTTAAAAATCAGAAGACTTAGCACAGTATAACATGCCCAAAGAGATATGTATGGAAACGTAATGGGTCTAGACTGGTTGGCACACAAGCTCAGAAGTTTTTATTTAAAAAATATATTATTTTTAATGCTACAACGGCGCGTGAGGCCCAATTACTGCAACGAAAGTCATCTCAAAAACAGACAGGATTATTAAATCACAGAAATGTATTCTAGTCTCACCGGGAATCGAACCCGGAACCACTGGTAAGAAAGAAGCTATTATGGGCCTATTAAATATTGTGCAACTTGAGGTCTTCATATTTGTCAGGTGCATTTGTATCTTGTATATGTAAGCCTTAATTTTGCCAACTTTAATCCAATAATACTGTGTTAGAAATAGATAGAAAAGGGAAAATGGTAGGTAATAATAAAATAATATTTTACATTAATATAGACACATTTATTTAATTCAGATGTAACATGATAAATTTTTTAATACGAACAATGTTTATAATTCGGACGAAGTAAGTGAGGCAGTGATGTTAAATGTGAACGGACCCCGAGAAGCCCTATTTTTAATAGCAGTGTATTGAATCACACTGCCCAAGTGTGTGGTTATTTTTAAAATCACGGTTGGTCCATTGTTTTAATCTGAGAATTTCTAATTCTTTTAATTTAATACTTGAGTACGGAAAATTTGTTGGTAAGTCCACTTTTGTACTCACTGCCTCAAATAATGTATGCACTGACATATGGACATACTTCAAAGGGTTTCACGATGAATAAATGTATTCAATACGACATTTAACAGATATAAACTACTCAGTGGCGCACACTTGGAGGCTAAATTTAGAAATAGAAAAAAATCAATGTTATTTCTCGTGTTTTAAAAAATTATAAATTAAGATTTATAGAATAACAAATAGTTATATACAAAATGTATATAATTTAACTGCAGTGCCAGGTGAAAGAAAATTAAAGAAATATATTTTTTTAAATACAAAAATATATTTTGTTGATGTGTGTGCGTGCGCCGCTGTACATGAACGACACCTACAAGTATAAATATGAAGAAAAAATCTTTGCACACAACATCGACTAAGGAACCACCTCCGCCAAGCAGAGATCGATTCCATTTCTACTAAATACCTGAGTTCATGACTTGTGATTTGAAATGTTACAAATTGAAATATACAATGTTTGTACAAATATTTATTCGATCGCTACAGAACAACTACAATTTTTTTTTTTTTAATTTTGTATGATTTTTGGATTACAAAATAAAGCATATTTCTAGTTCTACTTTCTACATTAGCGAAGCTTTCACAATTCACTAGTAAAATTATTGTTAAAAATAAATTAATTAAAGAAAACTTAACTTGAGATAGATATAAGGCTAAGTTTCATTAAAAAAAGGGGGGGTCCGAGTAGTTTGATGTTGTACACGTTCATACTTGCGGACAGTAGAGCTCTTTCTCAAATCGTGCCCACTTAATGGTTAAACTTGTTATTATTTATCTGGGTAGATTCAGGAGTGACCGTATCACACTAGATTTTCAGTTTTGGCATTGCTCGCTTATCTTCATACACATTATGCGTAACAGAGCTGATGCAATCCCACCTGAACCTAATTCCAAGACCTAGAGAAATATTGGTGTATAATCAGAGCATTTATAATTATATTAGCCTCTAATAAATTTATTCTGACACATTCACCAGCTTCTAGGATAACAAAAATTAACTAGTGAAATACGATTAATACTATGGCACCAAATGAATCGCTTAATTTTCTTTTTAAATACACGAATTGTACATACAATGCAGATGGAAGACCTTTTTGATTTATATAAGGGCAAAGCAAAACAAGTAGAACCACAAAGGTGGATAAAGAAATGTACAAATTTGGATCATCTATGGGTCTATATTACATTGTGGTACAGCTGCCCTGCAGGAAGGTACATATGCACGGCACTGTCTTTAATGCCTTAGTGTATATTTATAGTAATATGTTTAGAGGGCAATAATCAATAAATCAAATATTTTTAAAGAATGAATATTCGATTTATTACGATTTTTAAGAAAGTATGAAAGAATGTAAGCTAACTCCGATCTCTCCGTTCACCAAAATATCGTGTCATTGGAACAACGAGGTATCATCCGACATTTACAACTATGATACTGACAGATTTGAACATTCATATTTAAGTTTCTTTGGAGGTGCTTAATTAGTCTACTAGGAAATTTGATATGTTTGTGATACAGTTTGAAAGAGAAAATTATTGTCAGAATTGTAACGCAAACTATGATATTTTGTTGTTCCAAGGCCGCGGTATGGTTAGAAGCCGATATTGTGCTGTTGCGCAGTCGTCTTCCGACCCACAATATAAGTCTAGGAAGAAATCATCCTCTACGACGAGGGGTGGTCTGGTTCCGGTCCAACAGATTCATAGGAAGAAGGACATCAAAGGAAGGCAAAACAAAAAAGTTACGGCTGCTTCCGCACTGGCAACATAGCGAGTGTTGCCGAGGTGAGCCTTTGAATTAAAGCGAAATGGATCTCAATGACAACTACAATACGCCAAATATAAGTTATATTAATAACTCATGCTAAAGAAACGGGAATCTCAAAAATACTTAATTAGTCATAATATTAGATGTTACAATTTATTCTAGCACTAAGCATTTCAATATTCGCAATTTAGTTTACATAGAAAAGTTTACAAACTGTTTGTAAATCATACATTATAATATTGCACCCATCTGCTAAAATATATTAGTACAGACTTATTATTATTATGTGAAATGAAATCAAAAAATACAAATCATATTTTAATGAAAAAATAACAATTATATAAAATAATCTTTAATCTGAAAAGGCATATTGTGAATCATGTTAATCAGAATCATTAAATACGGATTTTACATGTGTAAGAAATAGCTATTTAAACCTATTTGGTTAAATTGTCACTTTAAAAATGAAGTACCTGAAAACAAATAACCAGTGAAATTTTAAATATATATAAATTAATAATTTTAAGCAATTCTGTCCGAATTGCAATAAAATAACGAAATATAATAAATGAATGTACGACCTACATCATATCAGATTTTATAATAGTTATTTCAGTTCACAGTGCAAATCTTAACTGCATTTAAATGTATCATAATACATGTTAACAGTTATTTTATACTACTGAGTAGAGCGTAAAATACAAAATGTATTATAAATATATTTGCAACTAAAATACTATTGTACTATAAATATTATTAGCTGAAGATACTCGTATTTTGGAAATAATAATGATGAATAGTAGAAGACGGATTTCTTGGCTGTAATTTTTAAGAAACTAGTTGGTTTTCAATTCCTCAGAATTATTTCATGCCAAGAGTTCCAAAACAATTATGATGATCGCCAGATCCCCAGGAAGAGAAGAAAGATTGTTATTAGATTATTATTAGTAAGTACATAAAATAAAGGAAAATGACCTACATAGATAAGTATAATAAAACATTAATGACAGATTTATTATAATAATTATGATTAATCCTTACAAATTTCTGAGGTTATTTTATACTTCTAAATTAATGTATGTTTTGCAAATACTAATTAATTAAAAAATAATATGTAATAAATCTAAATCTTATTATAAGTAAATGTACATTTTTAAACAGATTTCTTAATTTAATTAATCAATATGCAAATAAAAGAATCGAGCTACGGGTGATAGGCATTTTCTTATGTTATCTTACATTTTCTATATTAAATTATTCTATTACACGGGTATTTTCACATTCAACAAAACTTCTGATGGATGCAATGAAAATAAAAACAACTTAAATATGAGGCTAACTTAAAATAAAAAACAAAAATATTAAAGAAACAATTAATACATATCATCGCTTAAGTTCAAACACCACGGAAGTCAAAATATGGTTATGCATGTCATTGGATAGAGAATCGAAAGACGCGTCATTTGACCAATCAAAATTAAAGCGATTTAACCAATGGTGATGCGTTATTCCAAAAACAAAAACATTATATATGTAAACAAAAACAGCATATATTAGTGTAGACCGCAACGTAAAGCAGATAGCTTTTTGGTCTCCTGAAAAGTCACGATTTTGAGTTACGTGGTGTTAGAACTTAAGCGACGATATACAGTTTAATATATTTATTAATATCAATTTCCGCTTTATCAATTGAACAATAACAAATAAAAGCAAAAACTAAAAGACAAAATGAAAAAATCAGTACCAGAACAATATGAAAACAAATAACAGTTAATTATTTTAATTTTAAATCAGTAATACGGTAATATATTACTATATACAGGGTGTAACAGAGCTAGTCCACAATACTTTACAGTATTTATGTAGACTATATATACAGGTGGATTCCCGCCTTGACTATGAATTAAAAATATCAAAGCAATGCATCACCTAATATCAATAGTTAAGGAGATATGCGACATCAAAGCATTTGCATTTTTTTTCAATATTGTTGACTTATTTTTGTGTAACCTGTAAAGAATTGTGGACTAGCTCTGTTACACCCTATATATAAATATACATATATGTATGTATATTCTACTCTCCTACTTTATAAATGGGCAAGTGTGAATAATTTCAAATATACAATATTTAATTAAAATCTACAGAATAAGTGATATTCAAAGAACATTAAATTACAAGATTTAAAATTATTATTAATATTATTATTAAATGATTAAAAAGTAAAATAATTATTATATAAACTAAGCAATAAGCCTAAAAAAGATTAGCAAGTTACTATAAATTGATAAACAGCCCAGAAACATGTTCAAGTAAAGATTCACTTTAAAATTTATTTAAAATAAAGTCATATTAAACAAAATATTTAGAAAAAGACTCACTGATGTATAATTAAATTTCTATGAGATAACCATTATATAAATATTTATTTAATTTACAAGCCTTAATAGAAGAAAATACTATAAAATAAACACCAATTTATAATGAAAATAATACAGAAATATGTTTCTTGAATGAACAATTTATAACTTTGTGGTGACATATTTAATAATTGAAAAAAACACAACTTGGTATATACCACTAAATATTTATTTTCTTTATTCAATTAGAATAAATATCCCTTTATGTTACGGGAACGATGTTCCCTTCTTCAGAAGGATATAACGTATACTTTGTATCCTCCTGAGGAAGGGAACTTCGTTTCGAATAAAGAAAATACATATTTAATGGTGTATTTTAACAACCAAGTTATGTTTTTTTTAATAACAAAAATATGTGTTCTTACAAAATAACATAAACAAAACTAATAATGTTAAAACTTTTTTGTAATAATTTGATTAAAGAAATAATATGATAATTCCACTTCTAATCTTTTATGACCTTCATTATAATGTTATTTGTAAGTATTTTTACTCATCCAAAATATTTCATTGATATTTCTAGTGCAGGCTTCTTGTCAATTAATACTACTGAATCTTTTAATAATATTTAATATCGAGACTAAAATAATTTAAGTGTTATACATCGGTCACAAAATTAGTATTAATAGAAAAATATAATAATAAGTTAACAAAAAAGTTACATCTTTTCAAACTGAAATAACATCACACCAACTTATTAGTAAATTCAATTTAGTATAAATTGTGTCATTAATGGAAAATAAATTTCAAGGGTAAGCCTATACTATAAAAAGACAAAACTAAATCATTTTTCCTTTTCTCAATAAAACAGAAAAATAAATATACTTAAATTATGAATCTGGATAATTAAAAAAATCTACTTGCTGTTAACATGTCACGGAAATAAATCCAGTTTATATGTAATCACATATCTAATTAAGTTCTACGTCTCCACAATTTGTCTGTACTGTAAAATCCCACAGTGATTTTCAGGAACTCCACAAAAAACAGATCCTGATTAAGTTTCTTCAGTTTCTTAGGTTAAAAGTATTTTACCGTGTGATTTTCAGAGAGAAAGGGAGAGAAATTAAGGAAAGAAAAAAAATGGCCGGCTAACTCTTTCAAATAGGTGGTTTTATGCTTGGTGCAATCTGCAAACTTTTGGAGACTCACAATATTTTTTCTAAATATGAAAATCTGTTAATTAAATAACAACCTCTTAAATAATTCCGAATCGAGAGACTTACATACAGTTAACTTAAAAGTGTTGAAGAACCCCAGAAAAAGGATAATTTCTGGAGTTCCATCAAAGTTGTGAGATTTTACCATACCAGAGTCAAAAAATCTGGAGTTGGGTTATTCACAGGGATGGTTTACTATACTACCTTTTTTTGATAGACTTGCTCATAGTGATTTCAGTTTTACTGAATTTGTATATACAATTTATGTATTACCTACAAACTATTACATGCTTAAATTGTTTACTGTTAAACTAGAAAATCAGTCGAGTATTATTAAAGGTCAGTATTAATTATAGTTAAAAAAAATTAAACTAAAAAAAAATAATTGGCATAAGATAACAAAATTAAATAATTACGCCTACCACACTGGACAACAAAATATGAGAATATTAATGTTAAGTACACAAATTAAATAAATTAAAAAAGAGCGTCTGACATTAAGGGAATTAAAAAATAATTAATTGTTAAGAGTAGCAAGCATAGTTAAGAATTAATGTAAGTATTAATGTGTAAAATATTTTTACAGAATATTCTAATCCCAAGGCTCTTTCATTAAGGTAGTTTCAGATGAATTAAATATGAATTTATTTTATTACACTAAATAATTCATTTCAAATCAATGAAATTTAATGTATTATATTAAATATGATTATAAAACATATTTAGGATAACCTAATCTGAAATTATTAACCTTAAATAAATATACACCATGCCTGCTGTAAATAATAATGATAATTATACAAGGTGTAACAGAATTACTACACAATACTTTACAGGTAGGTTTCTGACCAAATTATGAGTCGAAAAGCATTTTCAGAGCAACATAAACATCAACAATAAGAATGAGCCTAATATTATCTAATTTAATACAATTATTATACCCAACAAATGTGTAAATTTCAAGAGGTAGCGAAAATATTTCAAAGAAAGTAAGACAAATACCATACATCACATAATTATTAAAGTAGTAGTTATCTAATTTAAATTATTAAATTAGTATAGGTATAAACAAAATTAGAAAAAAATATATATGATATTTTATGTACAGGCTACTCAGTTTGCATATAATATTCAACAGGTAATATCATATTATCTGTCAAAGGATGGTTAATATCATACAATAAGAGTTTGGATAAATACCAGTTGTTTATTAAAAACTAGAATAGTAATAGTTAATTTAAAGTTAATATTATCTTTAGTCTATGTTTTATGTACAGGCTACTCAGTTTGCTTGTAATATTTCAACAATCTTTAAGTATCTGTTGAAATCTAATAGCAAGTTAAAATGGTACCAATTTGTTAATTTTAAAAACTAAGACCTTGATGGCCCTAACTATACTATTAACAACTATGTAGAAATAGGGTTAGCATATTTTAATATTTAGTCTACATTTTATGTACAGGCCACTCACTTTACTTGTAATATTTCAACATATAAGATCTTACTATCCTTCGTTGAAATCTTTAGCAATGTAGAATGAGCATTTTTAGTTATTTTTAAAATCTAAATCAAATGAAGCGTAAAAGGATAGCCTCAGAAATCATTTTTCACCATAAAAAATGAAAAACAGCAGGGTTATTAAAAATTAGAATGGTCCAATAAAATAGTAAATATAAAATAAAATAAAACCACCCACCCACAAAGTCACCCTCTTTATTTTAACACTCCTTACTTGGATAACTCAAAAACATGTTAATTTTGCTTAAAATAAAATAATAACAGAAGAATTGTAATCAAATCACTATAACACTATTTTAGGGTTCAAATAATAATCATATTAAATTTAACTTACTGTAAAACGCAGTTAGATGGTGAGTCGGGTGAATATGAGTGAAATGTCCGAAAAAGTATAGAAAAATAAAAGTTCCCATGGACCCTTTACGTGCAAGACTTCAGGGTGTTAGTAATTACAGAACTATGTATCACTATTTCTATATTACTATCTTATTCTATATTATACATAATGTGGAGGATTTTTATATCTTAACATAAGCTTTTTAATCATTACTTCATCAAACCCACAAAAATTACACAAATTTCAAGTACAGGTACCGGACCGACACATAACAACCTCCCTTAGCCACGAACAGGCACCCTCACAAATCTTTGCTAGGTGGATAACAATAACTATGATTTGATATCAATTAATCTAACCAACACACTAACTTCATTGGCGAGCTGGAGGCAAGACTGGGATTTGCTTGTTTTTCGAATCCTCTTAAAATAAACAGTCTCAACAAAAAGAAAGAACCTAATCTAAACTAATTTAAGACAATTCAATAATAATAGAGTATAAAATAAATGCTACACACAACAAATGAGCAAATTTCAAGAGGTAGCGAAAATATTTCAAAGGTAGGAAAATGAGTAACATATGTAATTATTAAAATAAACTAATTAGTAATTTGAAAAAATGTAACTAAAGAATGCGCAGAACAACGCAAACTAAGTATGAAAACAATGAAGGTATTGGAAGAAAAATAGAAACTTTAAACATGACATGAAGGACTAACAAAAATGATTTGATGTACAATTGTTTGGCTTAATAAAACAATTTTTCATTGTAGTTATCAATTATGCTTACATTTAAAAAGTGTTCTCGGAAGAAATATGTAAGATATCACGTTTGCAGCTGGAGAACAGAAAGAATTTAGAGGTTTCGCCAAAGCTTTTAATATCGAGCAGAAGAGGAGAGATTGGTAAGAAGACGGAATGTCTCGGTACGTCACTTACCATATTAAATGAACCAAGTAATGCGGATATAAATCAGGCACGCACTGGTGGAAATAGTGAGTTGAAAAACGCCTACACAAAGGCAACATGCACACACGGAGTACAGAGTACATAATTGCAATCTGCGCATTTGAGAGTTGTTGCCTGATAAAGAAAGGACTATGAATTGGCAGGAAAACAGTGAAATATTGCATCAAAATAATAGATATTAATTAAATAGCTAGAAATACCTTAAATTCTTAAAAACTTATAGGGTTCGACAAACGACATAAGGTTCACTAATAACTCATGAGCGCAGTAATCTTATGTAGCGCATTTTGACAATCCATGTTTATAATTTACATTACTCGCGGATTCTTGTTTTAGAGTTCCTTCTCGTTACTTCATCAGGTTGATGACATTCTTTTCGTGCTTTGTACTGTTTATGGCAGTGATTTTAAAACATACGATGATACCATTCCTTCTGTGAGGTATCTGATGTTCTAATCATTACAACTATGATGTAATCAGCAGAGTTCCATCGGGACGGAGATAATTATCAAGTACTCTTGTCCAGCAGTCCGATATCGGCTACTCAGTGATGTTGAAATTATCGGTGGTTATCGCGAAATCCATTGGTGGCGCCACAGGATGTTTTATTACGGGTGCATTGCTAATGTCTACATCATTATAGTCCAAATCGATTCCAACAATTTCTAACTTTAATATTCCAGTCAAAAACAGAGGGGTGTATGGTGTTATAGTCAGTGAGTTTTTGATCTACGTCAAAACATACCTCGTATTATATGGCAGTGATTTCAATATTTACTTGGCATGTGGCGGCAGTGTTTTCCTGGTGTTTTGTACTGAAGGATGCAGTAGTATCATCGTTGTTTTTCATCAATTTGTTATTTTTAGTTGTACTCGTTAAGATGGTGAGATGTATAAATATGTATATATTAGGACATCTCTGGTGTTACACTATTACGGCAGTGATGTCTTAAATATATTACTCAATCCGACATAGTCTTTGCGGCAGTCTGTCCACCGGTGCTCCACTGATATGCAGTCATATCATCAGTGAGCACATTTCTCATTACAGCAATGTGCTCACTGGTGGTCCACTCTCAGAGGGCACCAGTGCATCGCTCGTGATGGCAATGTGTGCGCTGGTGTTCCACTGCTGAGAACAGTGATACCACCGTACATTACATTCTCAGCAATGATATCACCGGTGCATTGCTCGATACGGTACTGTGCATACTGGTTTACAACTGCTAAAAGCAGTGATATCACCGGTGCAGTGCTCTTTACGGCAGTGTTTTCATGTGTTCCATTACTGATAGCAATGATATCACCGGGACATTGCTCGTTACGGCACTGTGCACATTGGTGTATCACTGCTTAGGGCTGTGATATCACTGGTTCCTTGCTCACTACGGCAGTGTATTCACTGGTGTCCCATTGCTGAAGGCAGTATTGATCTGTTAGGCATGATATGAATGGTGATTAATTATATTTTATCCGTCAGTTGTACTTTTACAGCGGAAGATGACTTTAGTGATTATGTTACTAACATGAGGCAGTTACGTTAATCTTTTTATGTTTATGTTTAAATTGGCAGTTTTTGTTTTCGGATAAGAATATCTTTTTGTACTTAAAACGGCAGTGATGTTTAAATATGGTCAGAAAATAGGCATTAATGTATACGAAAAACTAATCTCGGTCAGCACAGGCAGTATCGAGATTGGAATATCGTTTTCACGACTAATTTCTAACCAGACACTACATAGTAAGTTTTAATCTATCCGTTTGCTTGTCTACCTCACGACCGTGAGGATAAAACAACCCATTCGCAGAGACTTTACTGAAGTTAAGGCATTAGATATTTCACGTGTCTCTGCAGAGAAGACTGTTTTAGTATACAACATTGATGATAACTTTGTATAGTCCACATGGCAGTAATGTTACTTTTGATACCTGTCTCTCTCATTATTACGGCAATGATGCTTGTCTCTCTCATTACTATGGCAGTGGTATTACTCACGATGCTTGTCTTTCTCATTATTACGGCAATGATGCCTATCTCTCTCACTATGGCATAAGTGTCACTCTTCATGCTTGTTTTTCTCATTATTATGGCAGTGACGTTTCTTTCAATGCCTGTCTTTCCCTTATTACGGCAGTGATGATACTCTCGATGCATGTCTTTTTCATTATTACGACAGTGATATTATTTTCGATGCCTGGCCTTTCAATTTTATGGCAGTAATCAATAATCGATGCCGAATGCGATGATTTGAATCTTATCCATCTGGTTGTGGTGATGATAGTGGATTTTATTTGTTTATAGAGATTTAATTGAAACAATGACTTATTTTCCACTCGCAACAACAGTATATACTAGTAGAGTGATGTTATTTCCAACTGTAGTAAATAACTTATTAACTGATTGTTAATGATATCGCAGAGGTGAAAGTGAAATAGGCGGAAACTGATGCTGTGAAAAGAGATTTGATTTTAAATATGAAATTTCAAAAAAGAAATAAATGTTCTGATCGATGTGGATTATGACTTACATATATAATATAAAAATATACATTTCTTATTCTAAAAATTTGGTTTAAACTCAATATTTTAAAAGAAAACTTAATTTCTTGAAAAATGCAAACATCTTTATAAATCAAAAGTAAATGATAAATAAAGGCAACACAAACTAAGAATGTGCATAAAGAATTAGTGGTCAAAATTAAAACAGCAAGGCGATCATGTAAGCATTCTGATGTAAAATGACGTATTTCTTAGTTATGTTATTTTGTGTTTCTCTGTTTTGTATATTTGAAAACTATGCATAACAAGAGCTGCCTAAAAACATATTAACAGGTTTGTGTTTGTTTGTCCAATAAAATAATAAATTGTGTGAAAATAATTAGCTTGTCATTTATCTTGTCAGTGTTTGTATATATAATTTCAAAGTGAAACTAGTGTATTCGATTTTAAAGTGTGGCGCAGCGGAAGGCGACACGAGTGCAACCAATGAACGCCACGTGCGCGATATTTTACCACCAGTGCAAAATAAGTTTTTTACAAAATATTTCAACAATCTTAGTTATTTCATAATTTTATTTTATACATCACAAACGTTCGATTGACTTCACATGCAAACCGATGATTGCAACATTTTAAATGTAAATAATTTAACACTTTCTATTCACATACTTATTCACAGCCATTGTTGAGTTACCAGCCAATCAGCGCTCATAGACCATGTTTTAGCACCAATAATTGCAAATTGCAAAAGTTTCAGTTTATGAAAAACATCAAGTGTATTATAGTTCTGTGTTATTTGTTGCTTTAGTATAAATTAAATTGTAGATGTAAATACAAATCCATTCAGAGCACACCGGATTTCAGGAGGATCTCACAAAAAATTAGTTGATTGCGTTTTGTTATTTTTTTCAGTCCACCCCCCACAGACCACTTTTCAAAAAGCCAAAGGTAAAGTTTTAATCCTAAATGATGCGGTATTTTATGTGAAACGAAACGCAAAAATGTAAATCCTTCAATATTTTGAAAACCGCCTTACTATGTAGGAAAATGTTATTATATTAGCTTTCGATAATGACAAAAATTAGTGGAATTAAATATTCAATGAAAATAATATGAATATAAATAATCTATTATAAAAAAATTAAAAATTATGAAAAGTAATTAATTAAAGAAGGAAAGAAAGAGGAAAATAATTGAACATAACATATTTTACATTTTTAAATGAGTAAAAAATTTAATAATTTGGAATAAACATTAGCGTAATTATCGCTAACAACTGTGCACTTAGAGTCTACAGCAAGAGTCAGAGAGCAAGGGTCGACTATCCATTTGTATTCAGATCTATTTGTATTCAAAGATATTACCCCGCAGTTGACAATTTTTTTTCTTTTCTTTCATTTTGAGCAATCATTATTTTCAAATTGTTACTTTTTACACCATTTGTGATTACTCCTGGTTTCCAACCCTTGCACTTTCATCGGATATCTCTGTAATATAGTTAGGGATAATGCTGAGAGGATGGTTTTAGATTACGATAAAGAGAAAAACTTATATCTAATACTTTCTTTCACAGCTTTTTTATGTATACTACCTATACTAAGAATATTAATCATTCTATTAATTTAAAATTCTCCATGTTTAACTTTGATACTTCTAGGCGCCTACTGATGTTATCTGGGAAGATTGAAATGTAGTAAAGAAATGATGTGACAACATTATAAAACAAATCGTTGCAGTAAAATTATGCTGCAATAATTATCGAGGAAAAGAAAAATACAGGACTCAACATAAAATTAACACATTTAGTGAATTGTGAAAACTTCGCAAGCTTATAATAAATTTATCGTAATATATATATTACACTCCATAAAATTTAAATCCATCTCATTAAAACATAATCACACATAAAAATTATATGATTTTATCATGATACTCTCCTTCAAAAGACAAGTGCACACTTCTATAGAAGAGAAACATCAAATATCTAACATGAAGTTGTAATATAATTAAAAATGTTAATTATTTAAATATTATCTGTATTAAGAATTTCATTTATAAAAAAAAGCATAACAAAGCAAAGAAAAAGGTTATCAAAAACAAGCTATGCGCGCATCATTCGCTAGCCATTTTTAAAAGGCAGCGCGGCGAGTCATTTTTGTCACTCATCATGATGGATTCGAATTCTGAACCGAAATTTTCTATGATTAAAATCTCCAAGATCTTTTTATCTTTTTTGGCATACCAAACTTATTTGGGAACCTATGCGAGAGATGCGGGTACAGCGAAAAATAATATCAATTATAGAGAGGAAAAAAAGAACGCAAATGCAATAAAATAAAAATTTAATAACAAAATAACCTTAAATTACATTAATAATATTAGTTAAAGAATTGGTAACATGACTGGCGTAATTAATCCCTGGGTGGATAATATTGGACAAGTTGTGATGCAAACTCTTGAGCTAGCTCCATAGTACTGGCACATAGGACTCTTCGAGACAAAACATCGAATTTTCCTCCTGTATAAAAAATAAACACTTGAATACCATATAAAAAAATTATATATTATAAAAAAAATAGCGCCAGAAACAAAACAAAAAAAATCGTACAAAAATCTTTTTATTCAACTCGTCAGTATTGTTTAGAGGCCTTCCATGTTGTCCGCTGGAATAAGTGTAATCCGCGCAATAACGAAGGTTATTTACTTTCTTTCAATTTATTACGAAACCTTCAGGTTCAAGCCGTGAAGCCTGGAATTGGCAAAAGAGGAATGAAAGTAGACTGAATGCGGTGGAAATGCGGTCACTAAGACACTTGTGTGGAAAATCTTTGGTCGATAGATGAACACAAAAAAAAGTGAAAGCAATGCTGGCTGTAGTGTGGTAGGTAGAATAAAGAAAGGAGTGCTGAGATGGTTTGGTCATGTGGAACGTATGAACGAGGAAAGGATGGTTAAGAAAATATATGAAACAAATGTTGAAAGCAACAGGAATAGAGGGCGTCCGCGAAAGACCTGGCACGATCAGATACTACAGGTATTTGAGGATGGCTCTGTTAAAAGCTGCAACAATTGTAGAACTTGTATGAGGATATGTATGAATGGCCGAAGCAAAAGTGCTGTGCCAGGATAGAAAAGTGTAGCTTTCAATCCTCTCTGCCTACCCCCGCGGAGAAACGGCGTGATGGTTAGTTAGTTAGTTACCACCAATCATATTACATATTAGTATTATTGATTTATAAAAATAAATGAAACATTTCTTTAAGACCACTTTTGAGTTTTATTAAACACTACTAGTTTTGAGAACTACAGATGTTCTCTTCTACTTAACTTAACTCTGAACATGTAGTATTATCTGAAGAGAGCAAGTTTTGATCTGAATATCTTTGCATGTTTCTAATAAAAAATTTATATCTTTTGTTTACAGTTATGTAGTCTATCCGGCTATGCAAGATTCCTTAGGGTAAATCTGCAGGTACACTCTGCGTACATGTGATATTTTAAGGATTTGAGGAATACGTTGATGATTACCAAAATTCTAATATTCCATTCTGTATCTCCGAGCCATTTTCACCAATGATGTCATCTTCTTTTCCTTTGCCGTCTTTGGCATTTCAATCAATTCTAACCACAGTTAGTTGATTATTTATTTTAGAAGAAGTTATCTCAATTCTTTAATGGTATCATGACAGTAGTCGCTTGGTGGTGCATACACTTGTACCATATTCGTACCAATTGGTGTTTATTTTTAACATGACAATTTGATTTGAAAATGTGACCACTTTTTCGCATCATTGGTTACATCTTTTGATCATTTGTGTCCACTCCGTTTTGATTCCCCGAGTTGTCCAATGTGGACATGTTTCCGGAATGTGGCCATATCTCTCAATTTTTAACAGAAAACTTTTATTTAGTCTTTTAACTTTCTTAATTGTATTTAGGAGTATTCTTTCATACATACTACCAACATTCCTAAGTCAAATTTCATTGGTTTTGATTGTTTTTTTTAGCAGCATTTTTTGACAGGGAAATTTGCGTGATGGTAAGTTAGTTAGTTAGTTAGTTAGAGTTGCATAAAATATGCAAAATGCATTCCATACATCTAATCCAGCAATATAATGTTAAATGACCGAATCTGTACTCTTTGTCTGTCTTGTTTAAATCTAATGAGATACAAATTATTCATTTCTGTTGGTTTTGCCAAAGGTATTGTACATGTAGACGAAGATGGAGTATCTGTCAACACTTGTGTTACCTTTCCGTCAATCATGGTTAAAAACATTTTGTGTAGTACTGAAACAGCGATACGCTCAGAAATTATAATTTGAGTAGCATAAAGTGATGAAATTTCATTTTCTATATCTAAAATAACTTCCCTTGTTTTGGCTGGTCTCTTTGGTAAATTCAATTGATATAGGACGATAATATCTATAGGAAGATAGATTTCCTTCCTATAGGCAATATCTATAGGAAGATTAGATTTTCCCATATCAAGCGATTATTTTGAGAATCGACTAATTTTAAAGAATAGCAACAAAAGAAAGAAGAATAGCAATAAGAAGAAAGCAATAAAAAGATTAGCATCTGAAATAAATTTTCTCCAGATAATATTTGTTTATAAATGCAAACAAATTTTTAAAAAAAACAAATGAAACTTGTATAAACAAATTTTATCCGAAGATCCATCGCACCCCCATTTCACATACAGTTTCATCTCTAAAGAAATTTGCATCTATATAAATATGTTTAAAAACCGCAAAAATAAGGACGGGTGCAAAATTTGTACAGATAGATATATTGATATTTATCTACTGTTGTCCTATTATCATCATGATTCATTATTGTGGTCTATTATTAGTGTTTGTTATGTTGTTGTTGTTAAATGATCAAATAATATTATAATAAGATAAAGCGTAAGTAATGATAATTTTACCAAATTGTGGTTTATGAATCCGAAGCTCAAAAAAATAATTATCAACATATTTTGCTATCTATCTATCTATTTCAAAATGTAAATATGTTATTATTACAAAGGTTTCATGTAAAATACTTAAATACATTATCATAATAATTATGTTCTACATCCTATTTTCGTTATTCTAGGTTTTCTCATGCTTCAAGAGAATACCAATATGGGCATTAATTGCATAAAAGGAAAAATCTCTGCTTGGATTCAAGGTCACCAAAGATCATCATACTTGTATGATTGACGGAAACACTTGATGAGATGTGAAATTCGACTTATATAAAATTACCTAAAGATTTACAGAACGCATTATTTACGTAACTCGAGGTGTCATGTATTATTTTTGATGATGATAATAAACAAACATATCAATATGTAGATTTGAATATTGAAATATTAACTAGGTGTAATCAAGTGTCGAATTTCGTATGCATAAATTCAATATGGCAATATTGTTCTATTTTTCGTAGTAAAATTAACATGTAGTTTCTCGTAGTAATCTCTCACGACTTAAGAGAAGAGGAACAAATAAATATAAGAACCATGACAAGTCATAGATGAAAAGAGTACTCACCGGCTGGATCAATGCAGACACCACCTGCCTCTTCTACCAGCAACTGACCAGCAGCAATATCCCACGCGTGAATACCAAACTCATAATTCGCATCAGCGGCCCCGCACGCCACCATCGATATATTCAATGCCGCAGATCCCAAAGTACGTGTCCTAAAACAAAATAGCATTAGTCTTTGGCAGTTGACGGAGAAATCCTCAAGTACATGTTATTATTTCTGCTTACGAAAAAATAATTCTGGCTGCAACTTATATAAAAAAGACCACAGAAAAGATCATTTCAACGATGAATTGTGTCATTTGTGTGAAATTGCTCTCCAAATAGAAAATTAGAAAACCAAAGTCTCATCTATCAGGATTGAAAATGACTAAAACATATTCTACCAGCATGAGGTCTCTACTCCAGGATCTTCTTTACCCGTTGATGGATATGCCCAACGTATATTTACCTTGGAAGCCTGCATAAATTTTGGGCATTATCAGTTATATCAGTTCTTTCACAGTGCATTATTATATAATCTGTCACACGAAGCTCGAAGAAGATTAGCGATGCATAATGGAGTTCTGGTGAAACTCTAATGTACAGAAGTTAAGCCTGGAATTGACGAAAAAATAATCAAGGCATACTTAATGTAGTGGAACTGAGGTCGCTAAGATGCCTATGTGAATAATCTATGTACGATAAAGTGGAAAATGAAAACAATAAGAACAAATTTAGAATTGTCTGTAGCAGCAAGAGAATAAAAAAATATATGGTCATGTGGAAAGTATGAGCGTGGAGAGGATGAAGAAAATGAGGCAACTGTTCAGGGCAGCCTTGGGGAAGCCTACAATCCCTACATGGTGGCGGATAAAGAAAGCTCCTCCAGATACGGAGGGTAGGAAGGAAATAAAATACCGCTCGCAAACCAACGAGCAACACGCCTTAAATATTGAATCTAGGCGAAGAAAACTGGTTTTGGTGAGGGTAGATAAGATCAAACTTTTACAAGCAGTAAGAACGCAACATAACCAATCAGTTGTAATACTACGATGAAGAATGTACATGGTCTGTTCAACAAGTATCGCGAATTTTGTGATTTTCCAAAAATTATTTATATATTCATGAATATCTATGTTGTTCCCTTCAAAGTAATCCCTACCAGATATTATACACTTGTGCCAACGATTTTTCCAATCCTCGAAGCACTTCAAAAAATCATTTTTTGTGATCTTGTTGAGCTCCTTCTTCGATGCCGTCTCCTCAATCGTAGCGTAGCGTCGTCCTTTCATGGGCCTCTTCAGTTTCGGGAACAAGAAAAAGTCACAGGGGGCCAGATCCAGGGCGGATCAGGTGAATGTTTTTGGCCAAAAATTTGCGCACAAGCAACGATGTGTGAGCAGGGGCGTTATCACAGTGCAAAAGTCAATTTTTGTTCTTCCAAAAATCCGGGTGTTTCCAGCGGATTTCTCCGCGCAAATTGTGCATAACTTGCAAGTAATATTCCTTATTGACCGTTCTATCCTGTGGCAAGAACTAATGCATTTCGCGGCAACCCGTCTCATGCCCAAACCATTGGTAAAAATCAAATGGCACGAGCCAATCAATATGTTTAGGTCCTCAGCAACTTCTCTAACGGTGATTCAACGATTGGCCAATACTATTTTCTTAATTTCATCAATGTTTTCGTCTGATGTTGACGTGCTCGGGCGTCCGGCACGCTCTTCGTCGTTCACATCTTCTCGGCCCTCTGAGAACATTTTGTACTACCCCGATAACGTTTTTTTGGTCCAAGGTAGCTTCACCATAAGCCACAGTCAACATTCGGGAATAATAATAGAAAAGTGATTTTTTTTCAGTCGCCATGTTCGAAAAATTATTACTGTAATAGATCTGAGGAACGTATGTCGCGACGCCAGAAAGAGACTGCATGACAGAGAGAGAGAATGTATAAAAAGGCGCGTGAATGTCGAGTCGAGCCTCTTTTACTACCATTGTTATCGAGACCGCATCTTACTGTATAAACGATTGTCTAAACCATTATTGTTACCGAATAAATACTTACGAGAACAAAGTCTTTACTTGAAGCAACCTCATCCCGAAATAAGATTATTACAATTACGTATCCCACATTCGCTATTATTAGCACTATTGTTACAGCTGGGGCTATTCATGAAAAAATCGGAAATACCGTTAGGTGCGTAAATTGTGTTTGTGACTGAAAAAAGCTTTTTTGAGCCTGCAAACGGCACGCCAGCATATGTTAATGAATTCCGGTGAATAATGATTTTGTTTCTTTACTGTTTCTGAAAAATTCATCATAGTAATATTATGTAATGAATAAAGACAAATAAAGAAAAGAAGTAATAATGAATAAATGTTTGTGGACAATCTTTGCATGGGATAGAATAAACGCCCATGTGTTCGTTTGGCGTATCCAGTACGTGTTCCAAAATACGATGCGATATTCTGCGATTGCTCATGCCATATATATATAAAATATATTATAGCATGAGCAATCGCAGAATATCGCATCGTATTTCGAAACACGGACTGGATATAAAAAACAAGAAAACCACCTCGACCCTAGCGATGCACACTATGACCGAAGGACATCGCATAGATTTCGAAAATGCACGGACAATTGCAAAACTATCGAATAATACTCAGAGAGGCCCTAGAAATTCACTAACACAATTTATCCATGAACACAAGAGACGATGCCTGCTAGATTACCTTACTACAAGAGATTACCTGCTACATATCATACAGTGATTAACAAAACAAAATATAAAACTGAATCAAATGTAGAAAATAAAAATAAATTTACATGGATAAAAACATTAAACGAAACTAGCACGGGTAAAACCAACAATTATAACAGCACAATCAGACCAATGCACTCACCGCCGCGCCACCAATCAGAAAAGAGAAAGTAATTAGCCCACCCCCGCGCTCGCCACCATTACCACCACCAGTACGGCGAAGTCTTACAAATCGAAGAATTATCTCTCAATTGTCAGAGAGACCAGCTTGAGAATGGTTATCCCAGTGTAACCGAAATATAGCAAGAGAATAAAATATTTTTTTTTACAAATCCGCAAAGTTCCCGAAAAATAAGATAATATCAATTTCGCAACACACAACAAATAAGGAAACATAGCGACGCAATAAAAATTAGTCTGAAAGCATTAATGCACAAAGGTAATGATCAACATATTATATATCGCCAGCAATAACAAAAATCGCACAAAATCTTGAAATTTAAAATGTTAAATATTTACAAGAGGAATCAAAAAGAATGTATACAACATTTTAAAAAATCATATTTATATGAATTATCTTACCCGTGAACTATCGGTGTTAGTTTATTCAAGTTCGCTAGGACTACTTCCATTTTCTCAGGATCACGACTAGTCCCTGCCTCTGCCATGACGAGAGCCTTTGACATCTTGGTTTCGTTAGATACATGGATGCGGTTACCATTTAAATAGGCCCCCTTCCCCTTCCGAGCAGTGAACATCTGTTTCAGGATTGGATTGTAGATAATAGCGATTTCTGGAACCTAAGAAATAGTTCTTGTCTTATAACAATATATAATCTAAAATTAAATTAACTTCATTTAAGTTAATTGATGGAATATAAATTATACCTTGTTAACGAACAATGCAATGGAAATGCAGCAATGAGGAAAAGTGTGCACAAAGTTCATTGTTCCATCAACCGGATCTATAATCCAAGTGGGACTATCAGTCAGCTCACATTTTCCCCCGTCAGATACTGTCTCTTCTCCAATGAACCTAAAACAAATAAAATATTTATTTTTTTATAAAGATATAGACTACCCTAAATTAAGACGTGCATATTTAGGAAATAAAATTACTTGTGATCTGGAAATTCATCACTCAGCCCACCAATCAGGATGTTTTCCACTTCCTTATCCGTAACTGTAACTAGGTCCACTTCGCACGACTTCATCTCAACCTTCTTAGTCTGGGAAATGGCCTTCTCAATGACCTGCGAAAAAATTAACAACGCTAAGATTAAGCTTAAAAAGATGATGATGATAAACAGCATTCAAAGTATTGGGTTAAATAAAAGCAACAAGTAGTTAGAGGGGGAAACAAGTGCTTGCGCAGAGAGGAGGAAAATATCCGGTGCAAGGGGGTGGCTAGGGGGCTACCCACCACAGAACTACCGGCGTGCCCGGATATCCCCTTCAAGGGGTTGGTGGGGATATCCAGGCAACCCACCCCACTGAGTAGGATGCTCAGGCATCCACCACAGTGGGTGGGATACCCAGACACCCACGATGGTGGGTGGGATATCCAGGCACCCACCAGGATGGGTTGGATATCCAGGAATGCTAATAGGAGAATCCAAAGAAGTAAGATAGACAGATAAAGGGATCCGGGCACATTATATGTGTAGGGAAGGATCGGGACCTTTGGAAAGGTTTTGATATGGACCCGGGTGCGAAAATAGCAGCGCAGGCTACGAAGTGGGGCAACAAATACTGTATACCGGAGTGCGGTATACAGTATTTGATTCAGGCTCAGGATTCAGGAAAGGGTTTGAAATAGTCCCGGGTATGAAAATATGCAGCCCAGATTACCAAGTGGGAGTAACTGAAACTGATGTGGTATGTCTGTCCACAAAAGTAAAGCAAAATACATTAGCATATCCATTATTAAATGGAACTACCCAAAATATATTGAGTATCTCAAATAAATGCAAATAGAATACATTTTACCATGATGATTGATACTATACGCGATGCAAAATGACTGATAAAATATACATAAAATAAAAATATATGAAATTAATAAGGAAATAATATTAAATCTGTCTGTGGAGTGTTATTAAGATATTACATATTTCCTTCGACATTCAGCAAAAGCCGAGTGAAAGTTAAAAGATAAATTATTGGATCTAGATGACAAAATGTGTGGTTTAAAAAAAAAGGGATGTAGTAATTTCCAGGAGAGGTAAAAATTTTATGTAAACCAAAAAATATTTGAGACCGAGGAAAGAAGCAATAAGAGGCAAGAGGTTATAACCTAGAACCAATTGTTCGATCAGTAGTGATAGTAAAGTTGAGAATAGATTTTTGCATTTTCCACCAATCAAATGACCTATTTTTACAATCGATGCTTCTTTCTTAACTTGTGCTATTACTACTAATCAAACATCTGGCTCTGAACATAGTGAAAAATGTACGCAAATATGATAAATTATTTAAAATGAACGCTCACTATATTGATAATATAACCAACATAGATACATCAAGAAACTTAGAATGAACCCAGTAACTGCTTGAAAATACAGAGGATATACATTCTCAAAAGCTGTCAAAAATTTGAAAAAAACTGAGGAAACAAGAAAAATAATTAATATCATTATTGACTTTAGAAGATTAAAAAGACGCGTTCTCCTAAAAGGATTGTGAGCACATTGAGCAATAAAATATTTATTTCAGATGCAAATAAGTCAATCAAAGCCACTCAAGCGAGAATGAGCATCATCCAGCCAAACAACGCAGCAGTGAGAGTAGCCGGAGCGCAATCAATAATTGCCCCTCCCCCCACCCCACACAAGTGCACGGTGCAGTGGGGTGCATTCTTTACCCCCTCCCCGGGCCCAGACACCACACCCTGCACTGCACACAGCCGGACGGAAGTATTGATTGATTGTCCCGGGCCAAGTATGCAAGGGACCTTACAAACATGTGTCAAGGGACAAAGGTGACTAAAGACACATTTCTAACCACCAAAAAATTGCTTATATTTTGAATAAATAGATATCACCCAAACATTAATGACTACATCAAAATGCTAACAAAATATTTTATCTGAGCATTGAAACAATATGGAATGAAATTAAAAAAAAAATTGTTTCATCGAAGAGTGATAAACTTTAAAAAAATTATCTTGCAATAATCATGAAATAAATAAATGGTATGTATAACAGAATTAATAAAAACAAAGGTATGCTGGCATCTCCTCCACGAAGAACGTGTTTTTGTCCCGATTAAACATCTAATGTTACTACAATAAATACATTTCACAAAATGTCAGAATCGTGTGCGATGCATTTTGACAGCTACCAATCAGTTGAAATAATAATCAAATCTTCCTGTTTCCAAAGTCCCCACACACTGCGAGTAAGCCTCTGGATGGAAAAATCGTGAAAACATAGGAAAAATTCAAAATATTCAACTTACATCACCGCATCGCAGCACCAAATCGTGGGCCACCTCAAATTCACGGTCCCGGTGACCAGCCATGATAGAAACTTAAAATATCAATTTAAAGTAAGGACTAAACAACTGAAGAGAAGTGCAACTAAGAAGAGAACAAACTAAACTGCCCGCTGACGGGGATTCAGCCCTTAATATACCCTGCACCTATACCAATCTACTGCACAGGTAAACACATTTTCATGGAAAATAACTTTTATTGACGTCCGGGAACCCTTGTGTTGCCACGTCACAGACTATTGCAAGACGTTTCCCAGCATAGACAAAAAATTTATTTCCCAACAGTATACCGATTCCCTAAAATAACAGAGATGCCAGTACAAAATAGTTAATTTTGTGAAATATATATTTTCCAATAAATAGTATGATGTAGGGAAGGATGGGAATGAAAGTGTCACTCTTTACAAATGACAAGATAATATGTTTATAGAGTTTTAGTATTTTACAATACTTAATCTGTTTTGAAGAAGATATATCTCAAAATCATTTCAAGTAGAAGCAAAATGTATCTGATGTACTTGATGAAAAAAAGTAAAAAATGTAGTAGAACTAGGTAATAAATATTATTTTATTACCTAGTTCTTTAGCGTGCATTTTTTAATAAGATAAAAAGTCTACTCTGTACTCTGAGATAAAAAGTCTACTACTAGACTTGAACTTCAAGCTCAGACAGAGGTTGGCCAAATGCTATGTATGGTCAGTTCTACTTTACGTTGTTGAAGCATGGACGCTGAAGATGAATACTCAAAATAGCCTAGAGGCGTTGGAAATGTGAGGATATCCTGGACATCGTAAAATGTTAAGGTTATCCTGGACTGACATGACTAGTAATATTGACTTTTTACGTAGAGCAAAAACAAAAGACAGTTACTCAACACAGTAAAGCTAAGTAAAATTCCATATTTTGAGAGGCGAAAAGTACTACATTCTTCAGCTCGTCATGAAGGGGAAGAGGGTTTCAGAGAGGTCGGAAGGAGGCGGCATTCCTAGCTTCGAAACATCTGAGAGTGGACCAGATAAGAAGCATGGAAGAGCTGTTCCGCACTGCCCTGGGCCGGAAACTTTCTCCCAGATGATCGCCGATGTTGGGGGGACCCGACAGGGCACATGAAGAAGAAGAATAAATATTCAGTTAATTAACGGATATGGTAATTAAATTCAATCTTCATTAGCAAAAAGTACCTGATGTACTTGATGAAAAAAGTAAAAAATTTATTAGAACTATGTATATAAATATTCAGTAAACTAACGGATGTGGTAATTAAATTCAATATTTATTAGCAAAAAATACCTGATTTACCTACTTGATGAAAAAAGTAAAAATGTTTTAGAATAAGGTAGATATATATTCAGTAAATTAATGGATATGATAATTAAATTCAATCTTTATTAGCAAAAAGTACCTGATATACTTGATGAAATAAAGAAAAAATGTATTAGAACTAGGTAGATAAATACTCATTAAATTAAGGGATATGCTAATTAAATTCAATCTTTATTATTAAAGTCAATCGCTAATAATGAAAACTAAATTGTGACTATTTTTCTAGATAACCAACGCTTTCATAGTTAGTACATGAAACAATTATATAATGTTCTTTAATACTTTATCGCTATGGGCCCACTTCTTACAGGAATTATATTTGGTTTATCTTTATCACCGAGAATGGGATAGTAACTGCGATGCTTTTAACCCCAAACCAAAATTTCGAATCAAATTACAAAACACAGGCAATACGTATGGAGAAAAAATGCATTCTATATTTATAAATAAATATATAAGTGAATAGGGTAACTTACTTATCGTACGCAGCTGAAGCAAATTTAGCCACAAAACCAAAAATTGGGCCATTTTGAAGTTAACTCGCCAAGCACAAAAATAAAGTATAGATGCTGGAGAAACACGCTTCTATACTTTGGGCAAAGGGGATATCAACACTGGAACTTTCTTCCCGCGGCACTTTCATCCCCAGTCTATCCTTCCTATCCATCCCCCGAATTGCATTTCTATATTAATAAATAAATAAAAATAAAATAGATTAATTTATATGCCTGGGTATAGCAAGAGTATAATAAACATAGGCGTAGTTATAACATTTTAAATTACAAACTATAATAAGATACATGTAAATAAAAATATTTTATAGATAAATATTTTCATATCGTAATTATGCATATATTTACATAAATACATTCTATAAATGTACAATATTAGGATGCATTATGAATAATTTAAATATAATATTGTATATATAGTGAAGAAATCAAACATAATACTTTCGTTGTCTGCCTGTCCGTCTGTTCGTCTGTCCGACTGTCCATCTTTCCGCCTGTCCGTCTGTTCGTCTGTCCATCTTTCCGCCTGTCCGCCTGTTCGCCTGTCCGTCTGTCCGTTTGTCCGTCTGTCCGTCTGCCCGTCTGCCCGTCTGCCCATCTGCCCGTCTGCCCGTCTGTCCGTCTGTCCGTCTGTCCGTCTGTCCGTTTGTCCGTCTGTCCGTCCGTCCATCAGTCTATCTGTTCCCGTAACTTCATTAAATTAAAACTAAACTAAACGGCCTTAAAAAAGATGGGGCTTGAACCCCGGGCCAGCAAACCCGAACGGGCCGCTCAACGCATGTTGCTACGGCCGCCTCTCCGTGGACCGCCAAAAAGATGCTACAAATATATACTAGGGCTTAGCAAAGACGCAAACCAACGTTCCATCATTTTGAACGGGTTGCAGCTAATGATATATTAAACTGTAATAAGATACATGAAAATAAATAAAAAATTAGGTAAACATTTCCATATTGTACGTATACATGTATTTACATAAATACATTCTATAAATGTACAATATTAGTATGTAAAGCGAAATAATTTAAATATTGTATGGTATATATAGTGAATTTTGTAGTTATTATAAAACTATACAAACTATATACACAAATTTGTATTAATAAATCTACACAGTCGATCAATCTCCCTCTTTCGGGAATTATAAATGCCGGGGAGTGCCCTGGCAAACTTCTGTCGACCCAGATTCCGAAGAGCTTTCACCTGGCTTTTCGACGAAAGACATTTTTTCGCCTATTCCTCCATAAGTTTCATAGGGATCACCACCTGGTATCTACTCAAAATAGGTTTTGAATCGGTTAAAGGGTGAAAGGATGTAAGAGATAATTCACAAACCTTTATTAAATAGATTCTCAAACAGCCGTTTTGCAACGTATATGCACATACTCCAGATTTCTCTTGATATTAAAATTTTACGGAGCTTTCTCGATTATAATTTCAACTTGTGGATGAAGCATTATTATTTATATTTTTTCCGTACTAGCAATGTATCAATTCTTCAACTTTGTATTGTATTGAATAAATTGTCTATGAAGCTTCGCCAGTTGTCACTGTCAATTTTTATATTTCTCACCATTCTCGCATCTCGTTGTCTTTCTTAAATGGATAGAGGTCTACTTTAGTAATAGAAATGTCTCGATATTTGTATTAGCACAATATATATTAAGTTTTAGAAATTAAGGTAATGACGCGGACCAGCCATGGACATTTTTTGAATTTACCTCCAAAATTAAGCATACGCGAAGTATTTTTTTTTTAAATGACAACACCGATCAGTTGTGTCAATATCATAGATAACGTAATAATGTCAATATTTTAGCTGTCATATGGTTGTGTATGGCTGTCATCATGCTGTCATTTTAGTGTCGGGAACGGGAATCGTAATTTATTACAAGAATCGCGAAGCAAGTAAGTACACTTAATATGTTATTTTGTGTCAGGTGTATCGTCGTTGTAATTCATATTATTTAGTGATTTATCAATAGAAATACATTACTTTTGTATTATAACCTAATGTCATTGGCATTCTAAACCTAAAATTTACCGGTGTCAATAACTGGATATTATTTAAGCACGTACACCCAATCAAGGACAGTGTTCATAATTTTATTTTTATTTTTTTTTTTTTATTTTTTTTTTTATTTATTTTAATTTTAATTTTATTTATTATATTTTATTATTTATTAAAATATTATTTATTAATTATTAAAATTATTATTTATTAAAATAACATTAATTTATTTTATTTTTTTCATGTTTCATACGTCTATTCTAGTATATCTTCAGGTTTCTCTAGAAATCTGCAATAAATTATTAGTCTCTCCAATAATGGACATTCTGTCCATGACTAGGTGTCCATAATAGGTATCAATGTATTCCTAATACAAACAAATTTATTTTCATCCTAGAAATGGCACCAAGAAAAGACTACACAAAAGAACAAATGGCCAAGGCTATCAAAGAAGTAAGAAAAGGAGAGAAAACATCTGTTGCCGCTACAAGATAGGAGACCCAAGAATAACTTTTACATAATAAAATCACTGAGAAAAGTCCTATTGATTGTAATCTAGGTCCAGCTACTGTACTTACATGTGAGGAAGAAAGGCTACTTGTGAGATGGATAGCATTTATGGCTGAAAAACACTTCCCTATGACCAAAGAACAATTGCTTGATAGTGTCCAAAAAATATTTTCCGAGAAAAATTTAGATTCCTGTCGATTCACAATCGGTCAGGAAAAACGTGGTTCTTTTCGTTTTTGAAAAGGCATCCAGATCTCTCTGAACGCACAGCGCAAAATGATTTTTTATTATAATTATATATTTCCATAACTAGCTGTTCATAATTGGGGGTGCTACACTGGAGTATTTACTGTCGGTATAATTGATGGCTGTTCATAATTAGATAATGTCCATAGTTGGGGTCCTACACCGGATTATTACAGTTCATTGATGGTGTCTGAGTAGGAATGTTGTTTTTTAAATAATTTTTATGCAATAATTTTTTGCACTGATTATTAAACTGAAATTAAACATTGAATACTGATTGAGAAAAGGACTTTTCATTTACCTCCAAAACCCAAAGAATGTATATTGAAAAATGAACAAATTACAAAGCAAAAACCAAAAAAGTTTGCTTATACTGTCCATGACTGACTTTACCCTATGTCTTGAAATATAGAGTTTTTTTATAAAATTAATGACTTTTTCATCAGTTTTGCGATTTTTTGAGAATATCGTATTTGCAATTAATTGCCCTTAATTTTCAAATTAACGAGGTTCTACTGTATTAAGGTCACTCCAGATAGAGCTTTTAAATAAATCACTTTTTTTTCCATTATTACGCTTCAACAGGCCAATAGGCCCAATTACAGAAGTGAAACACATCACAAAACATCCAGGCTTGAGTAAGTCACATACCGGAACCCTCGGTGTGAAAAGCCAGTGTCATGCCCACTGGGCTATGAGAGCCGCTTAAATCTTAAAAATTATTTTTAAATAAACTAACCCATAAAAACCCAAAAAAAAAAACAAAGGGAGTATAATAAAAACAAGTTCTTTGTAAAATATAACAACAATTAAAGACGAACTAAAACATATAACATAACACTAAACTTACAGGAATTTAATACATTTCTGTTTGTCAGATGTTTTCAGCTTTGATATGACACTTCATTCTTTGAAGATTAAATTCTAAAAACATTTGTCAGTCAATTTAATCAAGATTTTGATATATTTGTGAATTTTGCTGTCATCTGTGAACTAGCATTGGACGTTGAATGGACGGACTAGTTGAAATCAACTGTTGACGTTGCATTGACGCATCCACAGTTTACGTTTATCGCATGGACTAGTTGAATTCGTAGACGGTGGACGCCGTGGACGGTGGACGATTCGAGATTCAATGTAGTGCAAAGCAACGAGCGAGAGCAAGACAAAACGTCTCCGTTTATTTCTCTCTCATCTCTCGCTGTCGACTTGTAGACGCCGTAGACGGCTCGACGGGTAATTTCATTTCAACTCTAAAGTACACGACCATAGAGTGCAGATCTGTTTACACGAACTATGACAGAGACTTGAAATTTGAATGCTTGCATAGGGTGAGATAGGCTTAATAAGCTATTATTTTTTTACTTGATTTGTGCAATGTGCATATGCGACGTTTCGGTGAATTCCCAATTTTACGCTGTATAAAATAAAACAATTCTGTTTAATTATTTTACACTTTATTTTCTTTTGTATAGATACATCATTGGAAAAAGTATGCCTTTGGATAATTTAAATTTATCTCCTAGAATTAGGAATTTACTTGAAACACCTCCACTCACAAAAAATACACAAAAATATCAGTTTTTATCTACTCAGTTATTTTTGAAAGGGCAGCAAAATTCCTAGGTTATCTATGGGTTAACCAACTTTAATATTTTTATTTACGTCAGCATTTTTTATATGATGAAATTATTATTAATTAACAGTCGAAAAGGCCGGCTAGATATTTTTCTAAGATCAATATTTTATTCGATCAATCTCGATTTCTTAAATCTACCTGAAAAGGGATGGTAAAATTTAATTATTGTGTTATTTTGTTACTTTTCAACTTTAGCATACAAATACTGACCACTAGTAAAGTTGAGCAGTTAATGTTTTTAAACATAAATACGCCGGAATAGAGGTTTAAAGGATTTTGAGAATATAATGTAAATATATATCTTTAATTTTTTATTTTTAAAATAGGTAATTTAATATCCTTTATATTTCCTAATACATATTAGGTCCTTACATATGAAATTGACGTTTTTCCGTACTGGCAAATTTGATCTCAAATATCTTCTCATTGGTTAGGAATTCCAAATCCAAATTTATACAGCTATTTACTCATGTATTTGTGTTTTGAAAATTATAATTCATTTGTTTTTTCCTCAATTGTTTTTTTCTTTGCGTCACTCAGTTTATAAAATGAAAAACTTGAAATATCGCGTTATTAACGAGTACGAGTTCCACCGTGGCACCAGTGCTGCAGAAACGGCTCGAAGGATTAATGATGTGTATGGCGACGGTGCCGCAAAAGAAAACACAGTGCGTTTTTGGTTCCAACGTTTTCGTTCTGGAAATTTCGACCTGCAGAACAAGCCCCGTGGACGGCCGGAGACCAAAGTTGATAATGAAGAATTGAAGGCTATTGTGGAAGCGGAATCCATCGCAAACCACATCCGAGTTAGCTACAGGCTGCGGTGTTAGTGATAAAACTGTTTTAATCCACTTGAATCAAATTGGTAAGGTGAAAAAGCTTGAAAGGTGGGTACCTCACGAATTGAGTGAAGCAAATCAACAAACGCGCATTGACTGCTGCGTTGCATTACTCAACCGGCACAATAATGAAGGGATTTTAAATCGAATCATTACCTTTGATGAAAAGTGGATCCTGTACGATAATCGGAAGCGCTCATCGCAATGGCTGAACCCTGCCGAACCAGCCAAACCATGCCCCAAGCGAAAATTGACTCCAAAAAAGTTACTTGTGAGCGTTTGGTGGACTAGTGCTGGTGTCGTTCACTACAGCTTTCTTAAATCTGGCCAGACGATTACGGCAGATGTCTATTGTCAGCAACTGTAAACCATGATGAAAAAGCTAGCTGCTAAACAACCGAGGCTGGTTAATCGCTCTAGGCCACTGCTGCTTCATGATAACGCTAGACTACACACTGCACAACAGACGGCTACCAAATTAGAGGAGTTTCAATTGGAATGTCTAAGACATCCACCGTACTCTCCGGACCTTGCCCCAACAGATTACCATTTTTTTCGAAATTTGGATAACTTCTTGCAAAGGAAAAAATTCAACTCCGATGGGGCAGTCAAAACCGCCTTCAAAGATTTTATTGATTCCCGTCCGAATGGTTTTTATAGTAAAGGGATCGATGAACTACCTATGAGATGGCAAAAGTGCATAGATAGCAATGGTACATACTTTGATTAAATAAATATATTATAATTAAAAAAATCGGCTTTATGTTCCTCCCATACTAAACGTCAATTTCATATGTAAGGACCTAATACAATGTAAAATATCAGTATATCAAATTTCTAATCAAAAGCACGTATTACGAACTTTCTTAGTTTTTTCTTTTTTTCATATTTTTTTCATAAGTTTTCATATTTTTTTCGTCCCTAATATCCCCTGGCAGACTCAGATACAACTTCATCCCACTGTACATCACAGAAGTTTGCGATCTTTTTTTCTTTCTGAATGGCAATCTTACTTCATCTTTTTTCTTGTACAATGGTCATGTTTATGTTGGTTTTTTCTTGTTTTTCTTAAGTATTGATCCTGAGGGATCCTGCTCTGTGGTCCTGATGTACCCTTGACCATACTTCCCTGCCTCGGTCTTGATGTCGCATATCTCCATAACTATTGATATTAGGTCATGATAGCTTGAATATTTTCGACTCATAATCAAGGCAGGAATATAGTCCTGCGAGGTTATTAATGTTTTCCAAATAACCCTGTATACATGTAATGATGTGTACCTAATACATTACTACTTTGTACTTTATATTTTTTATTTTTATACTCTTATTTTAATGCTTTTACCCGATACTTTCACTGCTTATATATGTACTTTATATTTATATTTTATTGCTTACACTTGATATTGTTGTGTATACTTCTTTCTTTATTATATATAGAAAGAAGTATATAAAACAATATGTAAAAGCCTACAATGTGCGTAAACAAATAAATACATAATTAAATAAATTTTTTTACATATAAGCACAAGTGGCGGTTTTACTTTCCCCGAAACTATATTCCGAACTTCTTTAAATTTTAAAAAGTAACGTAGTAAAAATAGCCAACAGTTGAGCCATCGATCAGCATCGCGTCGAGCCGAGTTGACACATCGTCCCGATGTTTAGATAAAAAGTCCGTGACGTCCGCGTAACGAAGTTGAAGCATCAACTAGTTGACGAATTCAACTAGTTGATCGACTTGTCGATGGACGGACGTGGACGGTCTCGTTTCATCGACGATATTGTGTGAACCAATTGTCATAATTTTTCGAAATTCGAAGTACCTATTACATATTCCGACGGAGTAATTCAAATTTTAAATATTCCATGACGTCGTATGGCTGCTGTTGGTAGTAATCAAACATTTGTATGGTTTCCAATTTTAAAAAATCAATTAAATTTTCTAAAAATCCGAAATTACACTATTATTATTTTTTTTTTTTAATGAAAATTTGATAGATCTTCTTGATCGTCGCCACGAGTCTGCTTGCAAAGTTTCAGCTCGATTGGATCACGGGAAAAGGGTTAAAAATCGATCCAAAGTTTTTTCGTCAAGAAAACAAGCAAGCAGACGCCACGAATTAAAAGAAAGGAAGTAAAAAGATTTTCATACTCACAACTTTTATACAGTGAACATAAAATTACAACAATCAACCAGACTTCCATTACTCAGACTCTTTGCAAATTCTTTAAAACCAAAATTTCGCTAAAAACAGCAAAAGACTAAGAAACAGTTTCGCTGCCGGCGACTCCGGTCGGAGCCATTCGGCGTCTTGCACTGGGTGTCGGCGGCTCCAGCCGGGGCCTAATGAGTAGTATGCCCAGACTAATGAGTAGTATGTCTGCACAAACATCAGTTTCCTGCCGTCACTCGCGGAGGATGGTTGTTTTTGTACCTGGCATTGTTGTTGACAATTGTACCACATTTTACAGCAATTGGTTTTCAAAGAAAAATTAGGTTATTTTTGTGAAGGGCCATTGAAAAAAGTACACGATAAGTTTATTTATTTTTTAGTTTCAAAATCTTCTTACTGTCATAATGAGTGATGAATGCTGGACCATCTCATCCTAAAAAGTCTCATCCCTTAGACATTGAGAGTGAGTTAGAAAATGAACTAAGTGACGATGATTTTGATTTTGTGCCCAGTGATTCCGAGTGGTCAGGTGTTGAATCTGAAGAAAATGACGAAGACATGGTGGTGGTGATGAACGCCCACCACTTTATTTTGATGATATTCAACCCATCAATGTTGAAACAGGAACTGAAAATCCGGATTTTATCCAAACCACCAGCATTTCGAGCCCTTCACTCGAAGCCACTTCAAATGAACTGTCTAGTGACCCACCGGTTGTTATATGCAGTAGACGTGGTCAAGAACGAGAAGGATGGAAAAATCAGCTGAACCTCCGATGAAAACTGACATACCATTTCTGAATCGTCGCGAATTATTAGTGCAGCCTTCAGGAAATTTACCAATTGATTTTTTATATTTGCTGTTTGATGATCATCTTTGTAAATTAATTGTTGAAGAGACTAATAAGTACGCAATAACTATCTTTTGTTCGGAAGTCATAAGTCAAGAATTACATCCTGGAGAGATTTGACAGTTGAAGAATTGCAAATTTTTATTGGTCTTTTGTTACATACTGGCACAATTTCACTGAGCAGACTGCAGGATAATTGAAAAATAAACCGCTTGTTCAGTATTCCAATTTTTGCCGAACATCTTCCGATGCCGAACATAGAAATCGATTCCTTCTAATAATGCGGTGCTTACATTTTTATAGTGAAGATCCTAATAGGAGAATTGTACCTTAAAAATCCGCTTTAATGAAAAAATTAGTAATATTTACTATCCAGACAGAGAACTCTCCCTTGATGAGAGTATGATATTGTGGCGTGGGCGATTGTCGTTCAGACAGTACATAAAGAATAAACGCCATAGGTATGGTGTTTAGCTGTATGTGTTGGCGGAACCTGATGGAACCATATTGAAATTTCATGTATACGGGGGATCGGCTGATGCAGATGTAGGTGGAAAGGGTCATGCAAGCAAAGTAGTCATGAAATTAATGAAAGGGAATCTGAATTGTGGTCACGAATTGTACATTGATAACTATTATAATAGTTACCCATTGGCAAACAATCTGCTTGAAAAGAATACCTAAAGCACAGGAACATTGCGGTCAAATTTGAAATACCTTCCTGAAGAAGTAAAAGAGAAGAAGTTGAAATAGGGGGAGAACATTTCAAAATTCAGAAATTGTGTGCATCTCAACGGAATTTCAGTGTTCATTCACACACTTCAGATATTTTTGATGAACTTATACAAATTGTACAATAGATATTCTGGTCGAAGAAAAATACCACTCTACGACTTCAGACTGTCTATAATCCAAGCACTACTTCCGCCACCATCACAACCTGTTACACATCAGCCTACCACATCTCCTCATAAAATACAGCTAATATCCAATAAATGTCAATAAGTGCAAGAGATGCCGATTATGCACGAAAAAAGGAAGAGGAAGAAGGCAAACAAGACACCACTGTATTGATTGCACAGATAAACCTGATTTGTGCGTTGAGAATAAGTTTTTCATGTACTTTTTTTTTAAATGTTAATGAAATCGACAACATTACGTGTAAAGTTGTCTGAATAAAGTTTTTATTATAAATTTATAGATGTCAACAGCAAATAACATAAATAACAATATAACAAATAAAGGTGAAGCCAGCGATGAAGAAATTACCTTCTTGAGTGAAAACCTTCTTGCACTGCGATCCAGGATAACTCAACACCACTGTACTTCATCTATTTTAGTTTGGTTAAAACGAAAAAGGCGGGCCAATGCACCTAGCGCAATGTGCGCTTGCCGATTATGTTACAGTCAATGCGTGTTGCTCAATATCAGCAATGAACATGTTAATAAAGGAGAGAAACTTGAGTACTTGAGTACTGAGTACTTGAATACTGGGTTTATCGCCAATTCACCTCTTATACAAATCCGACAAATATTGGAGATTGCTTCAAAAAAAATATAAAAGTACAAAAATAAATAAGCATAATTTAGTGGAATAGAAAAAAAGAATAAAAGCAAATAAGGATAAAGCACAATGGAAACGCAATAAAAGTAACAAATTAGAATAATATAAACACAAAAAAAATACAAAAAAAAAAGAAGGATGAATGACAAATACACACAGTGAGTTTTTCATTCCGAACTCTTCATAGAAGTCAGTATTAATGTTAAGAAAAGCATAAAAAAGTTTTCTCCTTGTCCACATCATCATTACTTAGGGATATTTTTATATTCATTCTAACCAATAAATCACCAAGCCAAAACGGTGTAAATCGAAGAAGGATTTCTTGTGTGGAGGAATGAAAGAATTCACAGAAACAAAAGTAAAGGTTTGGATATTATTGATATATTTAAAAAATACAGTATGGTAGTACACTTATGTCTTAATGTATTGTCTAACAATTGCACTAATACTTTCGTAAGTTCCAGTCAGAAACCCTATGATTCCTATTAGGAGTATAAAAATATTCTTTACTATGACTAAGGTAGGAATTCCTTCTGCGTTTTGACTTCGAGAGATCAGCTCGACTATCGGAGGAAAGAGTAAAGCAAGGGCAGTGCTGCTCACCGCTCCCACTAACGATATAAACAATCCAAGGTTAGGAATGGCTTCTGCAAGAATGACTGAAATGATGAAAAAAATACACAAATTAAAAAACTTCATTTTATTTTACAGTACAAAGTGGCTCTGAATCTAGTGATATGAATTATTGCAATTCTGTATTTTTATTTTATTGAAAGCCAAACATTGAGAAAAAGCATTGAGAGCAGTTTATTGAATTTCAAAAATTTATTTTCATTATTGATATCGTATTCATTAGTGCTATTGGTCTATTTCTATAGTTATTCGGCGATGGTCACCATCCTTAAATATCTGCTTTGGCTGCTGCTTTTACTCTTAAAAGACTGTGCTAAGAAATACCTTTGAGAATGGTGGTGTAACACAGTTACATGATTAAAAATCAACGTAGTTTTTAATATGTAGTAAAAAAAGACTTTTTAAAGGTCCCTTTATATAATTATGTAAGATAAACCTACGAATTTGCATTATTTTAGTTAATTATCAGAAAATCATGGCATATCGAATTTGCGTGCGCTCACGACAACGTATCATTACCAACTGAATTCGACGACGCGGTCGGCTGAAGTCCGTCATTGTCTAACACGTGTTACGCGATTCTACGGTGCTCTTTCAATATTTTTTTCTCTTTCCCCGAAATCCAACCAACCGCGTCTCTGTCCTACTTGAAATGTGTGGTATTGTCGTACCCTTCCTTACTCGATTTAACTGTGACATGCAATATTCTGATCTCTTTTACTCACCGTCTGAAAATACGAGAGTAATGAATAAATAATTTTTAATTGAAAAATCCGTACATTCATAACAATTTAATTTAGTCATTTTTGTCTATATCATGAAAATGTCTATTCGATGATTACAAAAAATATGACTTTTTAATTTTGGCAAATAAGGTAGATATGTAATATTTCCTATGATATGTAGACCTACGTTACACCACCGACACACAGAAGTTAAACACTAAAACTAGGGAAAACTAAAAATTCCATACTTAAATTAAATCTATGATATGAGTAGTTGAATATCAAAACCTACCTAACACCATAAACTACATAAGTATTTTTTGTCAAATCAATGAAAACTATTTTATAATTTTTTATAACTTGAATATCAAAAAATATATAGTAATGGAATAAGTCATTGATTTTCAAGTTCAAAGAAATAAGTATATATATTCATTGCATTATCAGGGGTGTAATAAAGTTCTATAAGTGAAATAAAGTTCTCGGTAATTTATTTATGAAATTAAATTATTTAAATTAATAATTTGTAAAATATTATTAAGGCTGGACATTCACTGCAAATGCATATTTTAGAATTCTTTTTCGAAAATTTTGGAAAAGTGGGTTTTTATTAATTTACATCAGAAAGTATATGCTAGACTACAATTTTTAGGATGATAGCTTAAATAAAACCTTTGTTCATATAAACGTTATAAACTGAACATTATTTACAATAATTAAGAAAATATAAGCATTTATCAACAGGCCAAAAAAATTGAAGAAATTTAAAACTATTGAAAGTTAGTTTTTTTTTAATTCATAATACGTTAATTACTATTTAAAAATTAAAATTCCGAGTTTGAAATACGTTTTGGATATATTAGGTCCTTACATATGAAATTGACGTTTAGTATGGGAGGAACATAAAGTCGATTTTTTTTTATTATAATATATTTATTTAATCAAAGTATGTACCATTGCTATCTATGCACTTTTGCCATCTCATAGGTAGTTCATCGATCCCTTTACTAAAAAAACCATTCGGAAGGGAATCAATAAAATCTTTGAAGGCGGTTTGGACTGCCCCATCGGAGTTGAATTTTTTCCTTTGCAAGAAGTTATCCAAATTTCGAAAAAAATGGTAATCTGTTGGGGCAAGGTCCGGAGAGTACGGTGGATGTCTTAGACATTCCAATTGAAGCTCCTCTAATTTGGTAGCCGTCTGTTGTGCAGTGTGTGGTCTAGCGTTGTCATGAAGCAGCAGTGGCCTAGAGCGATTAACCAGCCTCGGTTGTTTAGCAGCTAGCTTTTCCATCATGGTTTGCAGTTGCTGACAATAGACATCTGCCGTAATCGTCTGGCCAGATTTAAGAAAGCTGTAGTGAACGACACCAGCACTATTCCACCAAACGCTCACAAGTAACTCGCGTTTGTTGATTTGCTTCACTCAATTCGTGAGGTACCCACCTTTCAAGCTTTTTCACCTTACCAATTTGCTTCAAGTGGATTAAAACAGTTTTATCACTAACACCGCAGCCTGTAGCTAACTCGGATGTGGTTTGCGATGGATTCCGCTTCCACAATAGCCTTCATTTCTTCATTATCAACTTTGGTCTCCGGCCGTCCACGGGGCTTGTTCTGCAGGTCGAAATTTCCAGAACGAAAACGTTGGAACCAAAAAGGCACTGTGTTTTCTTTTGCGGCACCGTCGCCATACACATCATTAATCCTTCGAGCCGTTTCTGCAGCACTGGTGCCACGGTGGAACTCGTACTCGTAAATAACGCGATATTTCAAGTTTTTCATTTTGTAAACTGAGTCTCGCAAAGAAAAAAACAATTGAGGAAAAAACAAATGAATTATAATTTTCAAAACACAAATACATGAGTAAATAGCTGTAAAAATTTGGATTTGGAATTCCTAACCAAAGAGAAGATATTTGAGATCAAATTTGCCAGTACGGTAAAACGTCAATTTCATATGTAAGGACCTAATATATAAGTTTATAGAACTCCACAATCATGCATATGAAAATAAAAATGCTTGTTATTAAGTTGAATCTAAATTTTTAATTTTTTGAGAAGCGTTTCGCCTTATCAATTATGAGGGCATTATCAATCTGGTATTGATAATGCCCATTAACATTAACAATTTTGTATTGCCCTCATAAGGCGAAACGCGTCTCAAAAAATTAAAAATTTAGATTCAACTTAATAACAAGCGTTTTTATTTTCATATCTGTGAAAAAGGATATTCTGGTGATCTATTTAAAGAAAAAAATATCAAATATTTCACTTTTCATTGTAAACAATAATGGAAAGTCACACAAAGATAATCTTTTGATATGAGTAGAAATAACAATAATATGTCATTCTCAACTGAAAAACTTTTTTTTTTGCACTCGAACTCCGATGTGTCAATATGCAAGGTTTTACAAAAATTATAATAATAAAGAGACTAATGTTATACACTAGACCTTGTAAGTAACCAAGTAGAGCTGAAACATGATTTATTTATTTATTTATTTGTTCACTCCCATTATAGGCTTTTACATGTAAAATTTTTGTAATATACAAATATTTATATAAAAACAATATATAGTATAAGCAGTACCTACACACAAGATATAAAAATATGAAGTGTTAAAAAATATATAAAAATATTAAGTACATTTATAAATAGTAAAAGGTATGAGCAACCACATGATTGTATTCAAATGAGTTTATAGTTTTTTTCATTATTGTCACCATCTTTGAAGATCGGTGTTAAGAAACTTTCCTTCAATATACGTGGGAAGATACCCGCTGATATAGAGTTATTAAACATGATTGACAGGGGGAAGGATAGCACACATCAACACAATTTTTTATAAATAGTGGAGGAATTCCGTCTGGTCCATGCCCTTTATTTACATCAAGTTTCTTAATCCCACTTACAATACTGAAAGTAATTATTATGCAATTATGTATTTATATTTAATGTGGTTTCAATGTTTGATGTTGCTGATGTGTGCTCAATGTTTTTTGGTAAAACAGGTTCATAGACATTTTTGAATAACTCCGCAATTCAATAAAAAATCCCATCAAAATTATTACAAAATTTACCATCGTAAAACATAAGATTAGGATTACTATACATTTTTATAAACTTTTATGGATTTTGTATAATTCCAAAAGGTTAAAATAATGAACTTACATGTAAGGAAGACCAAACCGATACGAAGTAAGGTTTCTATTGTATTTGGCATCTTGAACGGACCATACTTAGCTTTGAGGCCGGGCCAAATTATGTCAATAGGTACATAAAACTGTATTGGATATGTAAATGTTATCCCGACTGCTAGAATTCCTTGAACAATCAAGCTCAATCTGCAATAACAGGAAATATTAATTAATGAATTGTTTCTTAATATGTATAGTGGTCAAGTAATGTGATGCACAGGAAATTCCTTACTCGTATGTACATCAGAATAAAAATCTGCTACCCTAGTAGCAAACCCCTTAATAACTTTACTTTACAATATATTATTGAATACAGTAGAACCTTGTTTGAAATTCAAAGGACCCAAAAAAATATTTTGAATTATGCAGAACCCAGTTAATTTGAAATTCAAGGAAAAAAGCGATGCTATTGCGAAATTCGTAAAACGTAAAATATCGTGATACGGATGAAAAATCCATTAATTTTATGAGAAATGTCTGTATTTTTGCATATTTCAAAATCAATTTGGAAATGCAATATTATTATAAGATCAAGACATTTATATTACTAAAGTACCCAAATTAAAATATTTTGTCAAATTTAAAAAAAAATCAAATCATGTGAACTAAATGATGCAAGGGGCTAAAAAATATTTCTAATTACGAATTACCGGTGTTTTTTAATTATCGGGTTAATCTACTATGAAATTAACATGCTGGGACTTGTGGGTTTAAAAATTTTGAATTATGATGAATTTCGAATTATGTAACGGGTTTTTACTTTAGTACCCTTTTATAATTTGAATCATGAATCAAAATAATTAACTTTCAAACTAATATAACTTTTAAATGATACTCCAATATAATGCACATCAATAACAGCTAAATTAAGATACACATATCTTTTTTTAATGGATATGTACGTCAAATGAGTATACAAACTAAGTTGATCAAATGAGTATACCCAGGACCGCGCCGACTCACGGCAGCGCCTGTATGCGAAACCTATGAAGCGCCTTTTTTTTGTCGTCGTGTTTCGACATGAATATTTATTTTTATTTTTCATATTTTGATTGAAATATGTTCTTCAGTTTTATATAGTATTTTCCTAAATAGGTAAAAACGGTTCGCTTCCGATTGGCAAATTACTACGAAAAATAAAACGATACTTACTTATCGATACGCAACTATAAAAAATATGTTGTCATGTAACATAAATAATTACAATAATTGGCACTGGCATTTCATCCGGCGCCCCTATAGCCTTGGCGCTTGTGTGCACCGCACACTTCGCACATAGAGGCAGCGCGGCCCTGAGTATACCTACAAACAAGTTAGCAGTTGTACTCCGAAAATAGGACTAAATTAATTGTTTTCCAGGAGGCCTAAAGCCTCGGTCATTTACTTAGTCATTAGGGAAGAGTCATCAGACCAAACAAGCAGGTACAGGCATTTAATTAAATACATTGGTGCAGAGAAAAACATAAAATACTACGCAATGCACAATCTTAATGCAAGTTTCTGATAGAGATCCAGATATTGTCGGATTTTGCGAAAGATTGTGTAGATTGTCTATTTGGACATTTAGGTCTATATGTGCCTCTTTATGACTTGGACACTTAGAGCTGGTTACCTCAACTCGGTTTACAGTAATATTCCGTTAAAAGCATAGATTTTTGCATTCTCCACTAATCAAACAACCGTTTCCGTAAAAATCTATGCTGTAATTGAATTTTTACTTCAAACCAAGTTGATACAGCCGGCCCTTATTCTGAGATTCTGAATAAAAATGTCACTTACACATGTTCTCCAGGTAAGTTGAGTGTGAGACTACCTTGGACCTCCTCACCCCATTTCAAGTAACCTAAAAATCCAATGGATATAAGCAATGACGTGACCAATGTCATTCCTGTATTTAATACCCCCAAAGGCATTACAAATTTATTTGGTTCTTTCATCTCATTTTTTAAAGGTAAAACCTGAAATTAATTACCATTTTATTATATCACGTATATATTGTCATTTTATTATGTCTTATATCACTTTTACAGTTTTGGCATGAAGTTTGGATTTCGTTCTGGGTTTTCTTTTTTGGGTTTTGTTTTTTGCTTACCAGTCCAATACCCTCGAATGCGTATATGGTTGTTCCAAAATACAATGGTAATTTGTTCCAGTCTGCAATCCATCGCCTTGAACTCACTGGCGGGAGATCCAAAGTCGCGAAATAAAGAGTAATCGATATTCCCACAATCATGAGTATATTTGCCAAAGTTGAAAGTGGTGCCAAAAATTTCAAATTCCTCACGAGGCAGGCTAAGAGAATCGGCGCCAGCACTATCATCATGTAGAAATGCACATCCAAGTACATTTCGTAGTGATCAAATATCTGGAAAAAAAAATTAATTAGCCCAGTGAAAAGATTGATTATATGGATTGTTACCAATCGAACATCCGAATTATCATGCTAGTAGGAAGATTTATCAAATGCAGCCCCGAAGCAAACCGTCACCTATTTTTAGCGTGTTGTAGAATCGTCACGTATAAGGATGCATTTTGAATTCATTGATAAGTTGGTGTATAATATGCATAGCGTAAATTAATTAGCTACCGCCATCCTACCGGTTGTTGGATCGCGAGATTGCATGACCTCAGGACGGATTCAGTAATCAAAGTGACAAATCACAGTCGATTGTTTTCAGAGGGCATCCCTATAAAGCGTACACTCTGCCAGTTTGTCCAGGAATTTAGCGAAAGCAAGTATTATATAATACTTGCAGGATATGCAGCAAATATAATAGTAAACAACGCAATAAGTATATTTAATTGATTTATTTCAATATACGGTGAAAAAAAGTACCTTTTACATAAATAGTGTAAACAAGATAACAAAAGAGTAGTAACATTGTGTAACTAATTCATTCAATTAAATTTATTTATTTTTTATATAACATTTACATTACAAAAATAAGTAATTTTAATTTGTTAATATATAAACAATAAAAACAATTAATATATTCAGAAAACCCTCTTAGAAACGTGGAACAGATCAATGTCCAGAGTGGTATTGTTCAGCATAACAGTAGCTCTTCCAAAAGGCATAACCTTTGGCAGGTTGGTCTTGTATACATATTAGAATGCGAAGCAATCTATGCTGGCTCTGTTTAAGAAACAAAGAAACGATGCTCCGCATAATTTGAGGGTTATCGATCATACCGTGCAACAATCGATAAAAATGCTTTATCAAATACGCATTCCTTCTAGTCTCTAAACTATTGTAGATAAGCATACCTCGGAAACACTCGGTTGGGCAAAGCCAAGGATAATACCCACTCTCCCATGTAGAGATATCTTAGAAACTTTTTTGTACTTTCTCTACCATACGAGAGTAGGTACTTAATTAATTTTTTGAAGAATATTTTTCCTTCTGAATGAACGTTTGAACTTTGTGGTTTATTAAAATTAAAATTAAAATTAAATACAAATCACATTATTTTCACCACTTTATCTACATCTATAAAACTCAATGTCTGTCTGTCTGTCTG